>CAAKHB010000526.1:20278-49926 GCA_901007665.1 Aeoliscus strigatus
CTGCCACACTTCACTCCCACACAGTCACTGAGCTGTTTCCATCAACAGCGCGTGGGAGAACATGGCGCCCAGAAGTGTTTGCTAACAGTTAGGAAACCCAGAAACACACACACACACACACACACACACACACACACACACACTCTCTCTCCACAAACACAAACCTATCACTGTTTACACTCACTCCCTGTTCAAGCTCATATATGCACAGAGCAACTGTGCAAACGGCAAATCATCAGCCGGTGTGTGTCCACAACAGCTGGTCTGGTGCAACTATGTGTGTCGAAAAGCTATTGGAGCAATCTGCACAGGAAACAGTGTTTGGTAGAAACCTCGATTACAACGGCAGAACCACGAGTATCCTGCTCCTTCTAAGCAGCACGAGTACAGTTGATTGATTTGCAGACTCCTGTCGAACACTTTTCTCAAATCAAATGAAAATGCTTCAGGCAGGAAATTAAAAACTCTGAAAAAACTCTGTCCTTTCAGAAAAGATGTTTTATTCTGCATATCAAAGCCAGAGTACAGCATAAATGTGTCTGTCCACTAGAGGGCTCCCTGCACCACTTTCTATCCAAACAACACCAGGAAACACATTGAAAGCAGATGTGTTCAGGAGGTTACAGTTCTCCCTGAAGAGGGCAGCCTTGCCAAGTGTCATAAAAGAGCCTTTGAAATGCGCCATCCTCTGCTCTGGTTTCATGAATTTACACACCTACACCAACTTTGTGCAGTCAATTCACGCTCCCTCTAGACTGTACTGATTAAATCCTACAAATAAACACTCCTGACAAATCTTTGCAAACCACGTTGAGATGATAAAACACATCTCTGACGCTGAACAAAACCCAGACAAGCTCCTGAACAAAAAGTCGATCAAATAAAGTGAACGAACATCAGTTGTAAAACGGTTTACTGGTGGCAGCAACGTGTTCTGCTGAGCAGGGTTGCAGAGCACGCAGTGTGGTTGCTGCTCTTTGTTCTCACCAGAGCATATGCCACAAGCCCTCAGTGCTTTTCCTCAACAGCTGCTAAGCCCATTAAATCTGTATCCAGCCACCGGGGCGGAGGGCTTACAGGGAGGGAGGAGGGTCGCCTAAACCGTGCACTGCTCCACCATAAGCCCAGAGGCTGCTCCAGAGAAATGTTTAACATGAACAGAGATTATCAGGATGAGGGGCGGGAGTCCTAGTTCCTGTCGGCTCTGTCATTTGAAATCTCTCTCATCTGTGGAGTTTAAATTAGTTGATAATAAAACGCCATTGTTTTCTGGATGTGGTCTTGACCGCACAGCCTCGTGTTCTACGAGCTGCTTTTGAAGGACAGTTCAGAGGAGTGTGGTGATTATCCAGCATCCATTCTGCATCATTAGTAAACTAACACTCCTGTATCCTCTGCAGTCCTGCGCCGCGGGCTCTGAAGTCAATGGCTGCCAGCGAACCTCCATTTGCTTTGCAGTAAGATATCACAACACAATAGACTTCACATCTCTCATCTGAAAACACCTGGTACCTCCGTGCAGGATTTAATGGGACTCTCCGATTTTTAAAAGTACACAATGTACTGTGCGCATCTCTATTTGGCTCATTTTAATAATAAACCATCTGCATGGACTGTCATCAGTTTGTCCACCTGCTCTGCAAAAGCACCAGAGCCCAAAGAGAAGAGAGAGAGAACCCCATTATTGATGGAGGAACGTGTCCTCGGATCACAAACTGACACCAAACCTCTGGAGCACGACGCCCAAAGGGCCAAAGGAGAACTCCCTCGTTAGCAGTCAGTACTAAAACATATCTATCATAACAGCAGAATGGAAAGCTGCTTCATCAGGTCATCGGGTCACATTGTCAAGTACATACATACTGTAGGTTGATTGTTGATTGCTGTCATTTCTTCTCGTTGTAGATTCATACATACATACACACACCTGCTGTACAGATCCTGTCCCTTCATTGGCCATAAAACGCTGCTTCATCAGTGTTGATATGTGTAGTCTGCGCTCATGTGAGTAGTCCTCCTCCATGTGATGTGTACGATTCTCCCAGATTCACTCGAGTATAATGAAAGAGAATATGGAAAAAGCAGCAGAGCAGATCTGTCCATTAGCTGGAGGGTGGAACAGCCTTATTATCCTGTGAAATGGAGCAGAAAACATGGCCGTGGTGAGGAGATGGACGGAAACGGGCTCTGAGGATCTGTGCTCCTTCACACAGGGTGAGAAGGAAGGGCTGCCTCCCCTCGCAGGTGAGTCTATCGGCCTGCAGCTCCCAGACGCGCAACACTTCCATGTACTGACAATGGAGATTAGTAACACGGTGCAGGTGAAGGAACAAACAAAGGCCAATCCATCTGCGTCAGGACGAGTGGACCGGCGCCATGGTGGTAAATGATTGTGTCAGGGACGGCCATGACACAAACACAAGGTCAGGGGCTTCCTTGTCTCAGCCGGCCCCACAGCTGGAGCACAGCAGCTGGTAGTCGCACCGCCAAACCTCTGGCTGGACCACCCCCCCACGAGTGTCTGACGCTGGAGCTGAGATCAACAGCAGCTGTGATGACACAGTGTTTACTAGGATGCAGAGGTGGAGGAGCTGTTTACTGTTATTTATTTGTCCTTGCTGCCGCTGTCGCCCTGGAAACAGCAAGTAGGAGAGGGTTAGACCTGGGTTGTCTGTGATGGGAAGCCGCCGACCAACAGCTGCGTCGGTTGGTTGGTGAATGACACTGACATTTGATTCCTGAATCACATCTGTTGTGAAATGAACTGAATCATGGTCAAAGCACCAGTAGAGTCCTTCTTCTCAGTGGAATTCATCAAATTAGTTTGAGCTAAACAACTTAAATATTGATGTGATTGAACAAGAGATTCGAAACAACGTTTCAACATTTGAGGAGAAAAAGCTCTTTGCTGCTGCAGGCTGAGGGAACATTTGGCAGGTGTTTGAAAATCAGTCCGATGAAAGATTTATGAATATGAATCCTGATCAGAGATGGATTGATTGATGGGATTCTTAGAAGGAGAAATTCTGCTGACTCCAGCGTCAGTATCCTGTTGTTGCTGTATTTGTTTGGATCTGCTACTGGCAAATTCCTATTTGGGCATTTTGGACAGAGGAAGCAAAGAAAACAAAATAAGTAATGACGCAAACCATTGTTTCATCAATGCATGGATGCTTAATAATGATAGATAATAATAATAATAATGTTAGATACTGTGATGACAACATGTTCATGTTATAAAACAGATGAATCTCCTATTAATTCATAAGAACACACCAATATTGGCCAATCGATCACATCAAAACACACATTTATCTGAATGAATATTCCTCATAGTTACTGTGTTACAAAGTTCATCTGAACAGACTAAGTGAAGAACTAAATGAAGAGCCATGTTGAAGAATCATCCTCAGAACACATCACTCAATGCTGAAGCCGGCTGAGGTTGTTACTAACACCTCTTGAGGGCCAAAGTAACATTGCATGTTTAGACAGAACCTCAATTAACTGTTAGTACACTCCGTACAAGTGTTTTTTTCCATTCACGTTCTGCTGAAATATCCTTCTTTAACAAGTATTTAAACCTGAGCCTGAACTCTTAATTCCATATGAGATGCCAGTAGAAACAAAAGCCCTTCCACGGCTCAGTATTTCAGATGGGAGTAGAAAGGACGAAGGATGTTTGTAGGCGACGTTTTCAGCGAGCGAACTGATAAGTGTGCAGTCAGACACATGTACAGGGACAGTTGGACGAGTCCCACCGGACGTAAAGTCTCTGCCAGCTGCATGTTTTATGACAGCACATTAAAGAGGAGCCTCAAAGTCTGGGGTGTGAGCCTTGTATTGTCCGTCCTCTGCCAGCAAGGAACCCAACCTGGCATGGTTTATTGAGCAGTCAGAGTTTCTACCACTTCAGCTACTCGCTTGAAAATCAACTGAAGACAATAGAGACAGAGAGAGAGAGGTCAGTGGGCGTCAGCGAGAGGCTTCCAGAGGTGTGTGTGTGTGTGTGGGTGTGTGGGTGAGGAATGCACGGTCCGGGCCAGTGGCCACGCTGGGTTGATCTGCTGGTGCAGACAGGGGGGATCCAGATCGGCTATGACGGGAATGTGTGAGCAGGATATCATTAGAGGAACAGGAGCTGCAGCTCAGGCCCCAAACACACAGCGGGCAGCAACACAAACAGACACAAAGAGATGAAGGGGGACACACACACACTCGCTGTATCCTCCCCCTCTGAACCTGTTTGTACAGCACTGTGAGACGTGATGTGCGGCACTTCACAGAACCAGTGTGACAGTGACTGTTCTTCACAGTGACTTTTTCAGTTTAGCGATACCACCAGTAAATATTCCATCATTAGGCAAGATGTAAGCTCATGAGTAGTATCAGCATGAGCAGCAGCAGAGTTAACCCCGGCGTGAGGCACACGTACACTTCAGAATAAAAGTCTTCAGTCCACCTCCAGGAAGTCCACTTCCACAAGTGGATCAAATGTGACCTGTGCTTCAATCAGTGTGTTTTTATTCATTCATTTTTGTGAAAAATATCATTTGAATGACAGGTGCATCTGAATAAATTAGAATGTCATGAAAAGGCTGAGTTTTTTTTAGTTCAAAAAGTGAAACATATCTTTATATATAGATTCATCACACACCGATGGGTTTAATTCAAGTGTTTCCTTTCATTTCGATGATTCAAATGAAGTTTGGGTTTTCATTAGCTGTAAATAATAATCATCAAAATAAAAAGAAATAAGCACTTAAAATATGAATGAAAAAATATGAATGAAGAGGCTGCATATAGAGTG
Organism: Aeoliscus strigatus; assembly: GCA_901007665.1. Taxonomy (NCBI): domain Eukaryota; kingdom Metazoa; phylum Chordata; class Actinopteri; order Syngnathiformes; family Centriscidae; genus Aeoliscus; species Aeoliscus strigatus. The sequence goes on from CAAKHB010000526.1 coordinate 25,089, forward strand.
TGTTTCACATTTAGATTTGTTTTACTGGAAAAAAAACAACTTTCATGATATTCTAATTTATTGAGATGCACCTGTATTTTTGAATTATTTGATCATTTTGTATTATATTTTGGTCCACATAAGAATGAATTCATTTTCAAATGTTTGCGTTTCTTTCACTTTTTAGGATACTAAATTTTAAATTTAGCATTTTAAAACGTGTGTATACAGGATGTGGGTTTGTGTGAATCACAGGTTTCCACTGAATTCAGATGGACATGAATGAGGTCATTTTAGTCCCACTTATGTAAGCTTGGGCTAGTGATACAAAAAATACAATTTTGTACTCTTCTGTACACAAGGGGACCTTTGCGATATTAAACTTTTCTGTTCTTTTGTATATATTTCTGTCTGTATTTATTCCCAAACTCAACTTTCCTCAACACACTTATTGAATCGGAGAGAGAAACGATTACAGGAGCTGCATGGGATGAGCTGTGGAGGAAGAGGCCCCACTGGACGCACTCTGGGGGTCAATTATCCGCACATCTGAGGGATCTTTGGTTTGTCATGAAGCCGTGGCTGTATTTCCACAACTGCTTTATGACAAATGCAGAGTCAGAGTCAGAGTCCTGCAGGACCTTCACAGCAGCAACATGCCAATCTAAGCGTTTCACCATGCAGTGAGTTGAGCCTCTCTCCCCAGGTGGAGTTATCATCTTACAGGAAAAGCTTTCTGGAACCCTCCTTGGAAAAAGTAGGTTGCTTTATAGATATAAATATTCAGTCTGCTGAAAAGCAGGGGCTAACCGTGTCTCCACTAAAATGCGTGTTTGCATATTTGAAAGTGGCCATTTGCATTTCAGATGTGTCTAATTATCTTTATTTTCCATCAGCGTTACAGCTGCGCTCAGTTTGTTGAGATGTTTTACCACTTTCATTTGCTCTGGAAATGGCCTGAATGAGATTCTGCGTAAATGGGAGGAGGAAACATGAGCAGTGATTTCTTCTGCACATCAAACTAACAAGCGTGGCTTTGGAATATCTGGTTCACACAGCGGCCGAGCGGAGCAGCAGCTGCAGATCTGCTCTGTGTCAACACGGCTCATTTTTGGATAAACAGAGGTACCCGCTGCCAGAACGCAGCGACCTTCCGACTGAATGCCGTGGCGCTGTCTGTGGGCTCCTCAGTGCAGCAGGCGCACGCAGACAGGATGATGAAGAGGACGAGAGCCTCCATGTCTGAGGCCTGCTGCAACAGACCCAATAACAGCAAGCAGCACAAATCATATCGCTTTTCAGACAGAAAGAGCAGGTTTTTTTTCTGAGATGATGTATCCCTGTGTGCCTGCCTGAGGGGTACACACTGCATTATGAGCAGGATTTGAGTTGACACAAGTCACAGTCGCTCCATCGCCGGTGAAGACGAGGAGGGGAGATGAATTATTCAACCAGCCAGCGCTCCTCGGCTCTGACGTCTTGTTGTCTGATGGGGAGGTGAAGCGAGCAGGCAGCAACATGCAGCACCTCCTCACAAGGCGGACGCGTCACGTGACAGCCCCCAGACAGAGCATCCAAGGAAGCTCGATTTTCCCGAGGACAGGGCATCATTTCAGAGAGCAGCAGTGGAATAATAGCTCCTCTGAAAATGACAGCCATCGCTGTGGCACAGCATCACAGACTGCTGGTCTATCAGTCCCCACACAGGAGGAAATGACAGCCGTGCCCCGCTGACAGAAACCCATCTCAGCCTGAGTAGGTGTTTCGTGTGGCTCAGCCCAGCTTTAATGTTATTATACCGCAGCAGAGCCAAACTCAGCTTCACAACCTGCTTCGGCGAAGCTCAGGACGCTGAAAAAAAATACAGAAAAAAAAGAAACCCCCCAAAAAACAGGGTTGTTTGATGTTTTCTGTATCACATTTCTCCTGTCAGGAAAACAATCAATTATTCAGGAGCAAATGTAGGACATTAGATTTATCAAAATAGACCGAATGTGCACTCAGCTGGTCTTTTCCAATACTCATGTGCAAAGACAAAGAGGGAACTTTCTGCTGTCGTCTTTGCAAATACCCACGGTTTGCTGTTGAAACAGGATTACTGCTTTAAAGCTGGCGTGTGGCTGCACATACGTTACTCAAAGAAAAATGACAAATACCCTTGTAAGTGACTGTTTACGAGGGCTGCAGCAGTCTGCTATTAAACAAAACGCAGAAAACACAAGCAGTACAGGACTGCTGAGGTAGTCCTATTTGCATGCACTGTTAGGAGGTTTAAGGTCAAATTATCAGACTTTCATAACAGTGAGTATTGCCTAAACACCTCATTGTCTGTCTGCATGCAATGTGAGTGTCACTGATACCTGACAAAAAAAAACAAATCGGATATTGTGGTGTAACTTAGTTTATTTTAATTCCACAAATTTTTCAAAAAAATTACAAAATACTCAAATGGAGAGAACACAGGACTCACAATTTTTCTTATTATTTCTACTTTTTGTTTACATTGTGTCATCCCATGGCGACTACTCATATATACAATAAGCTTCAAGATACCAGTATATATATAAATCTTAGCAGTCAGAATTTACATTCTGCTATTGCCGCTTTGAAACAAGAAGCTAAACCATTGACAACACTTAACATCAAAGGTTCGGAGACACAAAAAGAGGGTGGAAAAGGCAAGGGAATCGTCAGGAAAGAGTTGAAAGACGATGAGTGTGTCCGAAGAGAGACAGGAATCAGAAGGAGATGGCGGGAGTGAGTGGGAGGTTCTTGTCGGGCTTGAAAGGCTTTGGGAGGTTTAAAAATGGGAGTTTAATGATGTTTGCAAGCATTAAAATGTAAACTATAGTGCTCTGAATAATCATGTGGTCACTTTAAAGAGTACAGTTTCTTCATTTGGTTAAAAAGAATAAAAGTAGCCACAAGTTTGTAAATGTCCATGAAGGTCAAACAGTCTTAGAAAATGGGACAAATGCACAAGCTGTGTTGTGGCGACAGATTAAAAAAATAAAAACATAAAAAATGGCCACATGTGCACATGTCATCCCTACTTGTAACAGTCAGAGGCACACGCGCACACACAGACACACAAAAACAGGACGTGCGTGTCCCGACAGGAACCAAGGCGTACACAAACATTGTGAGAAAAACAAACTCGCACGCATACACGATGCTTTACTTCCTGGTCGTCACGTGCCAGCAGCCCCCTCCTTCTAGTGTCACAGTGCACATCATTACAGTGGGAGGGGCTCAGTTGAGCCACGGACGAGCGGATCAGGTGACGCCACAACACACCGACGCACAACCTGTCCCACCTTTGAACCAATCCTGAAGTCCTGTTACAGCCAACATGGTTCAATTCAGGTCCTGACAAACTAATGGGTTTTAAATCTCTTCTGTTTCGCCAGAATGTTTGAAATGATCATTAACATCATTCCCTTAAAAAAAAAAATCATAAAATAATTTAGTCCTATTTCATTTTTCACTAAATTAAATACTGATGTAAGCAGGATATAAAAACCAATTTAGCAGAGCTCAGGGATTCTGTCAGTGCAAACGTGTTTCATCCACGGCTTCTGTGTGCACTCCACAGACGCCTCAGCGACAAAGATGACACCTCTTCCATAGTTTGACACACTCGGACAACTTACTGCGTGTCAAAGGTGTGTGACGAACGGATGCGGGTGGGGAAGGTAGTGTACGTGAATAACACAGTGAACTCTCAGAAACTGCTCATATAATGCCATGGTGCTCCCCTCTGAAACAAGGGATAATGCTTCAAAACAATTCTATCGGAGGCTGAGACGACTGGTTTGTCCACACCTAGTAATAATAATTATAATAATAATTATATGTTTATATATACTATTTACAGATTCAAAAATGCCATGCTGTAGCTTTTCTTAAAATTACGAAAAACCTCCAACAATGTATTAAAATAAATGTTGAATTTAAGATAGCACTTGTTATTTTTCCATAAATGGCCTGACCGGTCCTGTTTTTGTGTTGTTTTTTTGTTTTGTTTTTGCACAGTGTCTTGTTCTAGCACCTAAAAAACATGTCAGGGAAGCTTGTCATGCAGGAGTCTTGAGGATGTTGTCACTACTGGCTTACTGGCTATATACCAAAGGAAGTCAATGTCCTGAAAAATAATGATCATAAAAAAAGGTCCAGAAAGGAAAGAAAAGAATTCTGACGATCCACTTTTCCGTTCGTCAAAACTGAACGTGTTCAGAGGACGTTTGAGAGCCTCTGCAAAGACTGTTCTGTAACAACTTCCTGTCCTGCGCCTGTGTGTCGCTGCCCCCTGTGGCTGCTTACAGCTGCTTGTCGCTCTCTTTCTTCAGCCGGCTGAAAAACAACAAAACTTTAAGTATTAATCATTCACCACCAACACCAACTACATTTTTTTTTAGCTGTGGCGCTCATCGGACCTGTAGTAGTCCTCCTGGCCAGGCAGAGGTCCACCGTGCATGTGATGGTGTCCGTGGAGCCACTGCTGCTCCATGGCGAGCCTCTGGAGCTCCGCTGACTGGGCGTGCATGGCCTGCAGCTGGTGGGCTGCAGACATGGGCGGTGGCAGACCTCCTGGTAGGTCCCGTGGGTATGGAGTACCTGAGGACACCACGCGTACCATTAGTCACTCTGGCCGAGCGCCAGCTGAAAAAGATGATTCTGCATGAGAGCTCACCGAAGACTGGGTGGCGCAGCATCTCGTGCTCGTGAGGCGGCTGGCCGAGGAGGGGGTTGGGGATGGCGCCGGGCGGGTAAGGGAAGCGGGCCAGGTGAGGTCCAGCTGCTAGATGATCTACTGCCAGGGGATGGCCCCCTGAACCTGGAGGACACACAAGACATTCACCACCACCTTCTGGGCGTCAGAGTCTTAGATTCAGGGTGCAGAGCTCAGTGATACATACATGACATCACATCATACACATCATGCTCCTAATGCAGGTTACAGAGACAACGTCATCATCATTATCCAGTGCAGAGCGTCTGATGGCTCCAGCACACGATGCAGGGACATATAGTGTCCTTAGCTCCTCAGTATGTGATATTAACTCCAATAGGTGATAATAACAGTGAGCAGCCATTCATTCAGTCACAATAAGCCCTGCTACAATGAGCCCCTTTATCTTTCGGGCTCAAAAATATGTTAATAATATAATAATATAACTGCAAATGTCAGCATGCTGGATCATTAGTAAGTATTATAAAATATTACTAAAAATAGTATATGATAATGATACAATTATACTTTTCTCAGTCTATGATAGCCAGTATTGATAATAAAAACAAATGCAAAAATAATATTACTTATCTGTGTGAAATGATTCTAAAAATGATTCTATTTAATATAATTCAATGTACAGTCATGGAAAAAATGATGAGATTTTCTTGTTCATTTTTAATGTCTGGTACCACTAAAGGTACATTTGTTTGGACAAACCATAATGATAACAAAAATAGCTCCTAAGAGCTGATATCAAGCATTCTCTGTGGTTTTCTTTTCTAATACCCCAAATCAGTCAATATCAACATCAAAAATGTGCTTTTAGACATTCCATGTTTTCTTTTCTGTCTCTTAGTCACATGATACACACAGGAGTTAGTGCTTGATTGCATAACCATTGTTTCTGACTGCAGCCACGCGTTCAGGTGTGTGGTCTAATCATTTTTCCATGACTGTATATCATTGGCACTTTTAAAATGTGTCATGTTGAAGCGTGTGTGTGTGTGTAGGGCTTTCATTTACCTTGGTGTAGGGGGTCTTGCTGGTGGAGGTGGAGGTGGGAGTGGATGTGTGAGTGCTGGTGGTGGTGCGGCGTAACATTGAACATCTGTAGACGGGCGATGGGGTCGTTGGCCACTGTGGCCATCCGCTCGGCATGAAGTCTCTCTGCAGCCAACCGCTCTGGGTAGCTCATTTCTGGCCGCAGCTGAGGCCCAGCGAGGGCTAGCCGCTCACGCTCTAGTGGGTTCAAGCCGGGGTGGAAGGAGGCGAAGGGGTGAGGGCCAGCCATTGGGGGCAACGTGATGGCCCCGTGGCGGGCAAAGTGCTCCATGGGGTTCGTGGAAGGGTGGAGTGTGTCCATCTCTGGAGGCTTAACCTCAAAACCGGGTTTCATCCTTTCTCTTAGCTCCCTCTCACGAATCTCCCGCTCTCGCATCTCCCGCTCTCTAAGCTCGCGCTCCCGCATGGCCGGGTCGGCGTTGTAGAGACTGGGCATGTGGTAGGCCAGCAGCGGGTCAGCAGGATTGAGGGACACAAAGAAAGGGTGGTTTCGATTGGTGGGGGACATGACGTGGGGTCGGGCATACTCGCTGAGTGTGCGCAAGGCAGGGGTGTCCGGGCCGATGTACGGAGGCACAGCTGCGATGGTGGTGGGGGGGCCATCGAAGGGCGGACGCATGTGAGCAGGACCAGCCATCTGAGGTTCACCCATCCTGCCATCATGAGAGGAACTGGAGGCTTTCTGGAAGAGCAGGACGAGATCGTGTTCAGGACCATTGAAAATTAAAAAAAAAAAAAAAACGTCCATAAAGTGATAAAACAACAAACACTCACCGCAGCTCGCTCTGCTTCCTTTTCTCGCTCCCTTTCTCTTTCCCGCTCCTTTTCCCTCTCTCTCTCCTTCTCTTCTCTTGCCTTCTGTTCAGCTTCTCTCTTTGCCTTCTCCAGAGCTTCCTCTCGTTTCTTGGCCAATTTGGATGAAGCCAGGGGTGTGAAGTAGTAATCTGTCCTCGCACAGGAGTTGTAACCCCGGTCCAGGTGCTTGTAGAACCTGTGGTCAAAGAGAAGAAAAATGTTCGCATGTTGAATGCAATTTAGACTGCACACCTGAATGATTATAAACATATGATAATGGGCCATTAACCCTTTTTTTATTCCAAAAGAAAACTCTTGTAATCGCTTCTGTGGTTGGTATTTATAAAACCCCTCATTGCTATTCACCGGCAGTCTGAGAGCCACTTAAGCACCAGTCAACCACACACTCACATATGCAGATCAATCGGTTTCCTTGCATCTCGCTGTCATCAATCTCCCTGCTCTTCATTGACAATAATTTCAAACCACCAGCCAGCTGGAGCTCAAGGCTGACTGTGGCCTTGGTTGCTTGTTTTGCTGAGGATGTTTGCTGGGTGGAAGGGTGAAGGCAGTCAGCGCTCTGCTGCTGAATGTGTATGAGGTAGTCAGTGAGCAGTCCAGACAAACAGGGCTGCATGACATGTGAGAACTCACATCATAAAAAGTGTCCATCTGCAGATAAATTCAGAGAAATTATTTACCCAAATTACCTGCGAGTAGTTGACCTATGAAATTCGACCCTTCATTCATGAGCTGTGCCAGAAGTGAATCAAGAAGGCCATACCAATTTCTTTTAAAAATGTATAATTCCATGTTCAAGTTCAATACAAAAAGTGTTAAAACAGCTATTAAGTGTTTGTGTTCTCTTCATAGTCAGGACTTATCAGACTTATTGTTATCGCCATGCTGAATATTGGTAGCTCCTCTCGCCAGTTTTCCTCATATCCTACAGCTCTACTGACACATCAGAATGTGTTGTACGTACCGTGCTGATTGGCTGGCATGGCTTGGTGTATTGACGACAGTAGGCTCAGGGGAGGGGCTTCTCTGTGGAGGTGGGGGGCTCTCTGGCTCTTCGGACTCGTCAAGAGGCTCCTCTTTGATGTGTACGGGCGGGAGCACCGGGCCCAGGCCGCCACAAGTAACCGATGCTGGGAGGGGCATGGAGATGGAGGAGGATGCAGCTGTAGAAGATGGAGGCTGTAAGCTCGGCAGAGGGTTTGATGCAGATGGGGGAGCGCCGGTCGGAGGTAGAACGGTACTGAACGGGTGAGACGAGAACGGTGGCTGTGGTGGCCCACTGGGGTGGGAGGCTGCCGCAGAAGGTGGCAGAGGAGGAGCTGGTGGAGGCTGGTGGCTGGAGGATGGAGGGAGGCTTTGGGACTGGGTAAGGACTGGAGGTTGGGCCGGGGGGGGCTGAAGTTGCTGCCCCTGTGGCATGAGCTGGAGGGGAGGTGGGTGTGCCGACGGAGGATGGTGGGTGGACAAAGAGCTGAGGGGCTTGAGGGCGGGAGGTGGAGGCAGATTTGAAGGCATCTGAGGGAATGGAGGTGCTGAAACATGAGATGGGTGTTTGTGGGTCTGTGGGTTTGGTAACTGAGGGATGGGTGTCGTTGGTGGGGGCTTGATATGAGGCATAGACATTGGTGCAGGGGGCAGGGGCTGCTCTCTGGGAGGCTGGCCTCCACCCTGAGAAGATGACTGGGACTGGGAAGGAGGTGTGTGTGGCCTCTGCTGCGACTGACCAGATATGGGTGGGGGTGGCTGACCCACAGGGAAGCCCTGCGGGGGCAGGGCATGTGGATGAGGCATGTGTGATGGGCCAGGCTGAAGTGGATGTGGCATTGGCGGTATGGGCCCGTGATGTGAGCTGGGTAATGAAGGGGGAGGCACTGGAGGACCAGGGGGTGGAGCCTGAGTCAGGGGCGAATGTGGAGATGGAAGCCTTTGAGAGTGGAGGGATGCTCCTGATTGGATGAGCGCCATCGGGCTTGTCTGGGGCAAAGGCTGGGGGGGTAGAGAGGTGGAGGCTGCTGTGGGGGAGACCTGCGGGGGCAGTGAAGATGCTGAGGTCGTAGGTGGAGGAGGTGCCGAGGATGCGGCTGAGGTTCCTGGCTGACACTGGATGACTTGAGGGTGCTGGCTCTGCAGGAGCTGCTGCTGCTGGGCAGAGGAGTCTGAGTCACTCTCATTGTCGCGGGGGCTGGGGATGCTTGGGGAGGAGCTTCTGTTGTCCTGGTCAATGTCTTTAGGATCGCTACTGAGCTCCTCGTTGATACTGCGTCCATCTGAGCTCTCGCCTTCTCCCTCCCCTTCCCCTTCACACTCTGATGGTGAGTCTGGCCGACTGAGCTCCTGAAGAACAGAAAACAGAGGGATGAGCACACGGAGCCTCCATGGAAACATCCTGAGAAGCTCAACAAAGACACTTACCTGTGTCTTGGACTTTTTGGCACTGGCCCTCTCAGGCTCATCTGTGTCTGATGCTCCCTTATCTCGCTGTCGTTTGGCACTTTTCATTGGTGAAGGAGCCTCCTCTTTAATCTTCTGCCAAAGCAGCAGATTGATTAGTGTACATTTACCAGCCAACAGGAGCGTAACCAGTGTAACGCAATCAGAGCTGTACTACCTTGCTCGTCTTCTTCATAGACTCCACCTTGCTGTCTGTGCTGTCTGTGCTGGCCGCACTGGGTGAAGTACGTCCACTGGAGCGCAAATCCTCATTGGTAGGCGAGGCTCTGCCATCGGGACTAGCTGTCTGCTTCTTACGACCACTTCGTAGCGTCGACATCTGTTGACCACAAATGAGTCAACACAAATCATATTCAGAATGATATTTGTATAGAATGATGTCAAATCTGTCAAACCAAAGGTATAAAACAAAGATAAGCTGTTTGGTCATATCGAGGAATCATTTAAATGATTACTGCTAAAGGTGAAAACAGAGTGTGTGCCCACCGAGCCTCGGTTCCGTCTGGTCCTCATGCTATGCTTCCCGCTGAGTCCATCCTCTTCCTCTTTGACAGGTTTGAACATAAATGGCGGTGGGTCCACAGGTTTCTCGATGGGGGGCAGCTCACCGTACTTCTTGAAGTGAATGCGGCAGTCTGTGCACAGTAAGATGTTCTCCCTGCCCCCGTGGTGCCAGTCTTTGGAGGCTGTGGAAAACCATTAACAAGTTAAATAGCACTGTCTCCGGTGCAAACATCCAAGAAAAGATGTTTTGTGCAAGTAGAACTGTCCATCTGATATTGTACTCTGAAACAAGCTGGACTGAATTCTCAGAAGTGACAATACTGCTGAGATCTATTCTTGGTCTATGGAATTATGCGTCAGCAAAACGATGCTGTACCTATGGCGTAAGGTCCACGTTGACGCGTTGCCTACGGCATAAGGTATGGTGTAGAGGGGTGAGCAGAGATTTATAAGATTGAAGTCTCAAACTCTGCTCTCTTTCAGTCGTTATCGTTGGAATTTGAAGAAAACCTCACCTAGACTGTGTTAACTCAGTGCAGAAGCATGAATACAACTTTAGTTATTAGCCAACCTGGTTGTGATGGTTGTAATCTAAATGTGATCAAATTGGAGCCTGGCGCTGAGAGCCAGCTGTGTAGAAACGGGAAGGATAATGAGGTGGAGAGTGAATGAGCTGTGGGCTCATGTCAGATTTGATCAAATTAGTCCCGACATCGGCTGAAGCCCATCTGTCACAGTGCTGTTGTGCAGGCTCATGCTGATCCCAATCAGGGCAGGACGCGCCAATCGAGGCCCCAAGACAAGTGTGAGTGTCTATAAATGAAACGTAACATCTTACTGGTAGTGAAACAGTGGCGGCAGGCGTAGCCCTTCAGCTCCTGTTCGCTGTCTTCACTGTCAAAGTCATCTTCACTGGCGGAGCTGAGGTCCACTGTAAGAGGGAGGAAAAAACACTTCACATAACTTGCCCACACTCCAGAATATATCAGGTCATGTCTGTCTTTCCTTCCTGCTTGCTTTGAAAGGGGTCAAAAATACGTACAGAATTCGCTGGAGGGGGGGCGAGAAGGAGTGTTGACAGGTGTTGAAGCAGTTCGTGTCTTGATGCGGCGGAAGACAGGTTGGCGGCGGTGTCTGCGGTGAGCTCGACAACTGGCTGCCTCGGGGGTCTTCTTCCAATAGTAGTAGAAGGTAATAAGTTCCCCCTGAAATAAAACAAAATGACTGCTGTGAAAAACAATCAACAACCAAGAAGAGGTGTCAAAATGAACAATATATTGTACTTAAAATCACAGTGAAGTATTTGTTGCTAGGCTGAATAAAACATCCTGAAAAAAACATTAGCAGTCTACACAGTATGGAAGCCGGTCCATGCCAGGATTTGGAGCTGGCTGGGCATGTTTGTGCTGCGGCCTTGTCTGTCCCGGGATTAGACGAGGAGGCTCACTGAATGCAGGGATATTAGGATCAGTGCACTGGTGGCTGCCTGGGTGGCAGGAGCTTGAATGGGAACAAAAGAACATGTCAGGCAGCGCTTTGGCGCTACAAATAGGGAGTGAAATGGCTCCTCGCCCCCTTCACTGGAAGAGTCAATTGAACTTTAATCAAACATTCAGAGGGGCATCCTCGCCAGCGAGCAGGGCGAATAAATCCAGGGTATGAAAGGCCGCCAAGAAATCAATACCCGAATGAAACATCATCACATGCGATCATGGATCACTTTGTTGGGGCAGCCCGTGCATATTAACTGGAGCTTTCCAGCCACTTGCAACATACAAGCCTGGAAAACTGTCTACAAGAGTCAAAGACAATTATGCAGGTGGGCCTTTGTTCCCTTCACTGTGAGGTCACTATTATTGGTCATCCACTGGCTCGATAGCAAACCTATGAAGGTGTGGTGTGATTGTTGGGTGAGCTTTAAGTCACTTGTAATCTCCAAAGCCCAGAGGGCACTCATCCACTGGCTAAGGTCTGTTAAACTGCTGTCCAACAAAGCTGTCAGGGTTTAATGGCTATTGATTGGTTTACTTCTCTGCTTCAGCTGAGAAACTTGACATAAATTAGTCAGAGCACTGTGCTTCAAAACGCATTAACAGATTTTCCGCTCCAGCTTAACATTTCATTATCATGGACAAAAACGAGCAACATAAGAGTATTTTTTCGTTTAAAAGCCAATAATTTCAAAGTACAACTGGCTGCTGTGAAGACCGAGATAAAAGTAATTTCTGATGTTGTGCTCTATTAGGGTACATGTGACAAGTTGCCTTCTTGTTTGCTGTTAAAAAAACAGGCTTGATGTTGCTCCTTTGTAACTTGTTTGAATATTTGACATGAAGGAACAAGTTAATTCGTTTTAGAAGATATCCCTCCCTGTAGCTCTTCAGGGAATCCATATCTGCCCATGCCTGCTGCCAAATTCGGGTTCTAATAAGAGCAACACCACTGCTCGGGTGATGAACTCAGGCCCCTGTACATTTGCAGATGGGCACATCTGGAGTAATGAGATGGATTCCACTCAGCAGAGTCTTTACAATACAAAACAAACAACAAAAAAGGCGCTCATTCATTAAAGCACAATCCTTTCAGTACCCATGACCATTTTGTCCCTGCTGAAGACAAGAAGCTTGACATAACCGCTAAAAGCTCTTGGATGTCTTCTTGTAACAGAACTTTCTAGTTGCTTCCCGTGCGCTTCCTTCTTCAGCATTGCTGGCCAGTCGGGGAAGGCGAGGCACAGGTGCTAACTGAGGGAAGGCAGACGTCCTGATGTGAAATCTAATTGAAATGTGCAGTTCAAAAGTGTGGAGGGGTGCAGAGTGCCGGCTTTGCTATGTGCTTAATGACTGTTCCCAGCAGTGCTTCTCTGCTTCCCCGCTGCAGGCTGACAACTACACGGTTTTAACAACAGCTTGGCAGACACGGGGCAAGGTCACACTGCCTCGCCATCACTTACACTGTGTCAAGCACTGCTGCATTCAAAGAGGGCTAATGAAAAAATCAGCTTGGTCTTCTGAATGGGTATAAACAGGTACAGGGATGAGCAAAGGGACACAGAAAATGAAAAAACAGAGGAAGCACATGAACAAATGACAGTCATGGAACTTTGGATTTCGGATTTAGGTCTGAACTTGCTGCAGGCACAGAAATACTGCAAACAGCGACACATGACAACAGAATTTTTAGTGGAGTTACATGATGTCTGGGAGAGCAGGATGAACTTGGTGTTGGCCAACTTGGTTGGCTTTATGCTGTGAATTAGTGCCAAAGGGAACTTTTCTCAACCTGTATATCTGTCAGATACTGTATGGTATGCTTTGTCGGAAGCCACATATGTCAGGGCTCTCCGATTGTGTACTTTTCTCTACTGCCACTTTTCATGCAGCCATGTACTGACTGAAACTACTAGCTCCTCTCCACGACTGTGTTTGGCTAGATCAAATATCTGGTTTCTGGTAACAATATTTCAATAAATTGGCTCTGGCCTCCTGTTCCTCCAGTAAATCGGTGCAGAGCGGTACAGAGTGTGCTGCTGCTCTGCAGTACATGAAATAGTGACAACATAAGCTTGGTATTATGGAGCCTTTTAGAGTGCTTCCATCTGCAGGAGCTTTCTGGTCGGTGGATTATCCGACAAGGAAAGGGCTTATGCTCCTATCACGACACTCAGAGCTTCCATCCCAGTTACTGACACTGAAAATGGTCATCTACGTATGTTTGTGTAATCTGTCTGTTACAGTATTTTAACCAAAGTACCAGATAGTCAATCTATCATGTGCACGGATTTCCTGTTCAATCTCTGTTGAAATTAAACATTTGGAGTATATTGTGGGAGGCTTCACTCCCCCATAGAATTTGTGTGTAACTTTAAATTCTAAGACTCGACTGTACAATTCATACTATATCGCTCCAGTTCAAGTGCAGTTAACATAGAATATATTTAATAACAGAAAGCAACAGGTGACAGATAAGTGGTTTATCGCTGATTGTGGACATCTGAGAGTTGTATTGGGTTTTGGGTCTTCACTATCAGACCACTGTTGTCTATAGTCTAACTTGTGAGTGGGGGGCCATGGATGCTCTGGTGGGCTCGGTGGTCCTGTGTGTGTGATGCAGGTCTGAGGGTGAGGGCTAAACTCCTGTATTTACACCCTTATCCCCTCTCAGGCCCAGGCCTGAACAGATGGTTTCTGTTTTTCCTGGCAGATATGTTACCGAGCCACAAAAGGCCCCTGCTTTGACAGGAAGCCAAACGGTTAAGGCCGTTACTGGCAAGAGCAGGGGAAGAAAGGGAACAGGGGAAAGATGAAGAGGGGGGAGGGCTAACTGTGGACGGTGAGCGGAGAAGAGCCAGCAGATGATAACAATGGACAGCACAGAATCAAACCCCAACAATTCCTTTAAAAAATAAAAAATAAAAAATCCACAAAATGCAATGAAAACAAACATGGATGACATCTTTGCTTCAGGCAGGAGCTGAGCGCTCTGGGAGCATTTCTGGTTCTGGTGGCTGACAGTGAGTTAAGTAAACATCCATTAGAGTAGCCTGAACCTGCACTCGTCATGCAGGAAGAGGAGGAGGATTGCTTCCTGATTCATTTATGTGAGGTGAAGGGGGGATACACTTCTCTGAGCACGATCAAACCGAGGTTTAATTATGAATGTGCTCAACCCTTCCACCTGATATTACTTATTCCTCATGTCTCATTAAGCAATATCAATTCCTTTTCTAGCATTCTCAAGCTGGTGCTATATATATATATATGTCAATTTGTAAATACCTGGTGTTTTGACATAAAGGACAAAAAATAAAGAATGTTAATTTAATCAACAGGATACACATATAAACTTAAAACCGACAATTATTAAGGGTGTCTACCACATGTGTATAGTTAAATGCAAAATAGACCTACAGCAGTGATGGTTCGAAGCCCATCGGCAGACGACCGCGCCTGAATAGTGAAAGGACTTGTGCTGGTGGAGTGGAGTGTGTGTGTGAATAGCGGTTAAATAGACAGTCCTTCCCTGCTGCGCAGAGCCTTTTTTGCTGGAGAATGACTGAATAAGCTCTGCTTTCACAGGTCAGGGATGCACATGCTGAAGAATCAGCACTCGTGTTTTTCCTGCTGTAAGCGCTTTTCTCAGTGAAAGCAGATTGGATGGCAACAGTGCCTTTCTGCTGCAGGGTTGATCCTGCGTGTTGTGCTGATAAGCAACAACCCAAAAACCACAACATGAAGCCTCAATTACACAGCGAGCTGTGGTTCTCCCTGCTCTATCTATTAGGCTGGAAAAAGATTTTGCCTACACTGAGCTGCACTAAATTGCCTCTGGTGTGCTAAAAGAACATCAATACATGCCAGTTGAGCTTCTATCAGCCAACAGCAGCAAGCACTGCCTAAACAAGTTATGTCATTTACCAAAGACCAAGATGTTCTGTCACACCTCTGACAGCTGTTGCCAAATGGACTGGTCCTCCATGGTTTGTCGCTTGTTTAATTAGTGTTTAAATCTAAGTATTTATGATAAAACTCATGCCTGAGGTTCTGGCTGATGATCTAAGGACATGGCAATGAATTCAGTTTGACGTTTGCACCGATTATAGCAGGGCAAACATCTGCTGGGAGGGTGTGTTGAGAATGTGTGAAAACTGTGTGTGTGGTAGCTGTGTCTTCTTCTTCTTCTTCACAAATGAGGATGCTGCAGAGGCACTCAGCAAAACAACTCCTGGATTATCTGACAGTTGGAATCAAACACTGCTCAGGTTGAGTGCAACATTCTCTGCGATCAAATTAGCTTTTGTGCAGTTTGTCATCAGTCTCCCTCAAATCACTGGTTATAGCAGGTATTCGAAAAACTGATCTTCAGGTGATAAGGGCCACTGCGGAATCTGATGATACTATTTCACTTACAAGACAAAGTGAAGCAACAGGAAAAGTCTTTTTTTTCCCAATGTCTTAAAAGTGTACACACCATGTAGCTGAGGCTTCGCTGTGTTTGCTCTGCAGTTCCATTAAAAACACACTTTAGACACATTTAATTTCGACACAACTGTATTATAGTCAGCTATCTGGTAGTTTTGTATTTTAATAGCTTTAATAGCAGTTATGAGTGCGTAAACAGAGGATGATTTTGGACTGTGCATGCAAATTGTTTTCCATGGATTTTTTAGTTTTAGATGAATTTGTTGATTTCAGTTTCTCTGAGTTCTATTATGAAAGTTATAATGTGTATTATATAACTTAATTACTATGCAAGGAAAAGCCTGAAATATTGCCATTTCCATTTCTAATCATACAACAGTCATACAACACAAGGATATAATTTTGTAGTACTTAGCGATGCATATTTTACCTTACTTTACTGCGTCACAAGGAAATGAAACTCTTATATAAACACAAATTACTTTTGTCCCTAATGTAAGAAACCCCCCTAAATGTTAATAAGTACCTGCTCACACATTTACCACTGTATCCATACATTTGTTTGGGAACATTGCAGTTTGAAAATTGGTCAAATCAAATTTTGGCTGTGCAAGAAGATCTGAAGTCTGATCTGCTCAGCAAACACTGATGATTTCTGCTAAAAAACATTTTTATGAAAACCCCTCCAAAGAAAATATCAGGCAGAGTTATCTAGGATCTGCCATTTCAGAGTATTTAGTTGTTTAAACACAGCCAGCTCGTGTTCCATGACGTCCTCTCTGGCGTGAAGGAAATGGTGGCAGCAAGGCCAGTTGCAGACGGTCAGACGACACACCCACTTCCCCCTCCGGGCCTTTATGTGACTTTATATAAAGCATTCCTGAGCGTTAGTCAGGCCTGGTGTGTTTACACAGCGCTGGGTGCTTACCCTCGCCACTGGCTGTCGGAGCCGCGCTGGCACTTCAGGGGCTGCACGGCTAATAGGGTCTAGCAGGAGGACCAGTGAGAGTCAGGCTGTACTTGGACCTCTGGATATCAGTGCAGGGCTTCATGCTCTGCAGGGCTTCATGCTCTGCACTATTGCTCAACAACAGCAACTCAAGGAACGAGTGTCTTTTTTGTGCAATATGCCCCCCCCCCACCACCCACACACACACACTCCGCAAGTCCACCGTCTTGGCATGCAACTGGAATACTAGACAGTCGCTGACAGCAGATAATGGGGGAAATCTCTGTCGCTTCGCAGGCCTAAAACATCCTGAGATATTGCTGTGCTCATGTTCCAGAGACAGGTTTTGGGTATGGGCAGGAAGAAAATATATAGAGCTTTCCGCAGGGTATGACTGCTGCTTGCGCAGATCACTTTTACAGCACAAAGCAAGTTCCATCAGAAGCAAAGAGTTTTTTTTTTCCCCTGTCCAACAACATGGGATTTTCAGGGTGTCTACTGAGCTGCACTCCACCTTCCTACCCTTCTCTTGCAGTTAGTATTAAACTTCCTTTACCCTCTCAGTCATTTTCCTCTGTTTTCATATGTTTAAAGGGCAGTTTATTTTCCATTTGCAGGGGGAAAATTAATCTCTCTGTGCTCTGTGGCGGTGGCAGGCCTAGATCCTGGAGGAGGTCTATTACCTTGCCTGCCAAGTAGACTCCCCCTCCAGGTTGAATCGTATTAATTCCTCCTTTATAGCCAATCAACCGGACAAGTCGTATTTTACAAAACCCAGTAAAAGATAACTGAAGAAACCTCTGTGAGGAAACTGTATTCACACACTTTAATCTCCCATTCAAGAGGTCCAAATTGGTTTGGTGAAGCACAAAGCAGCCGACAGCAAGGAGTTCTTGAGTAAGATATATTACACATGTCTCTGTGTTTGGGATGCTGGGCTGACATGCCTTCAGCTCACAGCAGATGGAAATGAAGCAGCAGAAGTACGACAAACACCTTGATTTTACTTTGAAGTCTGTGCCAGCATTATATTGACACACTTCCAGCAGCTCACAGAAACAGCAAGCTTTGCATTGCTGCATGAATCAAAACCCATACCTTAGAATAATTGAACAGTCCTAGTCAGAGGTGTGGAGGACTGGAAACTTTGTAAACTATGTAACGGTTATAATGGTGTAACTGGTGTAAATAGGAACGAAATGAACACAAGCACCTTTTCTACGGTTAGCTGTTAATCATTGCTCAACTTGAATTTGACCTATATGTACTGTACTGCCCAAACAGTTATTCAGTGATGATTAACATGTTGGCCTGTTTAATAAGAGCAACCAAACATACTGAACACACAAAATCAACAAAAATCCTATTTTCCCAAATATAAAGGTTATATAATATAAATGTTTGTCAAAATCCAGGCTCCAGTTTGAAAACAGGTTGTTAACAGCAGTGCAAAGTTTTTAATATTTTCTGATGCTGCAAATGGTCTGTTTGCTTTAGTACTGTGTGCAAACAGAGGAGAAAAACATTTTGAGTAAGATCATTGGACAAAGCGAGGCATTATTCAGAAATGAGAATAAACAGTGTCTCAAACTCCACTTAAGTCTAACACTAAATATATAAATATACTGCTTTTCTGTTGAAGATTCCACTTTGTGTAAATGCACCTATCACAGCCTGCATAAAAGTCCTTGTGCTGTCAAAGGGGAAAATTTCACAAATATGAGGTGCTGCAGTCAGTTCACAGCATGCCTCTGCAGACCCTGAGAAATGCCATAAACACAGTGGCACCCTTACCTGCTTACAGAGGGTGCCACATGTTTCAAACGGTGTCTTCAAAGTGCAGCTCGATTTTCTCTTCCAAGGTATAAAGTGATGCTCAGCAAGCATGACTGAAGTGACACTGCAGCGCATATTATTACTGAAGGCTCTGATTCTGAACCAGCCACAAATGTTTTACTGCTTTATCTCAGGAATGACACGTAATTTAAGCTGTTAGTGTGACTGAATCGAAGACAGACAATATATAGAGACAACTATAAATAATCTTACCGTTTCTTTGTTGGGCAGCAGCTCTTTCCGGATCCTGAAGAAGTTTTTGCCAAACTGTCTCAACCCTTTAATGAAGCGCTTCTGCAATTGTCACAGAGGAAGAAAGAGTAAAAAAAAGACAAGTTAGTACAGCTGAAGTCAGCTTCACAGCAACCGCATACAGTAACTATCACCACGACAAAAGCATTGTTTTCATTTCACTCGACTGTGGTGGGGGTTTAATGTGCACCAACAGCCCTCTGTGGCTGTCGCAACTCCACAGCAAACAGCGATGTCGGGCGAAAAAACGACAGAGGAAATGACAACTACGGGAGGTGAAATTGAGCTGGTATTTTAATGTGGAGTTAAAAAAAACAACTAAATATACAAATAACCAGACTTCATGATGTGGAAGGGCTGTTAATCACAAAAGAGAAAAGTGCAAAGTCAAAACGTCAACTTGAGAGTTGAGACAAGACCAGCGGTACCTGGGGGACAGTTTCTATTTTATATCTATGCAATTTAGTTTCATAAAAAGAAAACAACATGTCAAATTGTAACAGCAACGAATAAAGACTGAGTGAAAGGAGATTAACAGCACGATGTCAGAGTTTGCTACTTCACCGGATTTAACCATGACATGAACATGAGCGTAATACCTGACCTCAGTGAGTGCAAAAACAAGCATGAAAGGCATAAAAAAGCAGCCAACAGAATTATCTAAAAATATTTCTTCTCCTTTAAGAGCCACAGACTGCGAGCCATAAAAAGCTGAGGCTAAAAACATTCATAACCAGCGAAGCAGACAACCAACAGATTTACTTTCTTGTTCCAGAGGCGAGCCTCGTTCCTCAGTGATCTCAGCCAACCGTTTCCACCAAGTAACTCCAGTGCAAAGCAAGCAAAAGTCTTCAGGGAGCGCAGCACAAATCTCTACATCCAGCCACAGGTAGAGGAAAAATTAGGTGGCAAATCCACAGTGTCTTCTCTGGTACATAGCTGTTTTTCCTTCGTCTGTTTTACAAGCAAGAAATAGCTTGTCACTCTCTGCTCCTCCACTACAAAGGGGAAGGCTTTACATGTGATCTTTCTGCAAGAGAGACTCTGGCTCGCAGCAGGGTGGAAAACCCGGAGTGGAGTGTTTTGCTGCATGTTTGTGTTGTGCAAAGTGCCCGTTTCATTTCATTCCTCTGTCTTTTCAACACAGCATGAGCTGGACTTAACCCATACATGGAAAACACAGTGTATCATCTGTCATCAAAAAATAGAGTAAACCAAAGCTGCTTCATGTAGAACAAGAGCAATCGAGTGGGAGCCAAGTCCAACCAGTCACCAGCTGGAGAGCAGTTCAGGCTGATACAATTTGTGTGGAAAAGGTCTTGGACATGTTGGAAAGAGACAAGTAAAAGGGAAAACCAGACATGGAGTCACTCCTGAGAGTCCAGAGTTTGTTTTCCATGCCCTGTACAGTGGGTTACGTAACCAAAGATCGTTTACATTGAGAGACTTGGTGGGGAACAAAGGGGCAAATTAACATAAGTAACACAGTCTGCTGTGTTTCACAGAACTCTGAGCAGCAACAGCAACTGTTTTATCTCAGTTTATGCAAACAAACGTAATAGTCCTAAGATAAACTTAAACCACATAACCGGATGTTAAAAAAGACATGTCCTCTGCTCAGAGAAGAGATACCTGTGTTGAGTGACACGAAAAAAATGTTTATTTACATCAGTGGAACAGAAGGTGTAGTGAATGATTAACCAGTAGATGGAGCCATCTCCATTAGAAGTACCCCCCGCCCCCCACGACGCACACACACACACACACCTGTTTGAACTGTCCAACTGTCCAACTTTCACTTAACAGCATAATGATGTACAAGATCAATATTGCTTGGCTTTGACAGCAACAAAATCTAAGCATCTATGGTTGAACGGCGGAGTAGACCGTGGACAAGTCACCACTTCATTACAGAGGTTTGGGTTTGTTAAATTACTTGAGATTAAAATTAAGTTAGTTTCTTTTTTCCATTTGAATGACTGCACAATGGCCTTCTGAAGTCTAGTGGGCTCAGGAATAAGTTTGTGTCTGATGTCTTATTACCTGAGATTATGTACATGCGGCCTGTTATAATTGTCACTTTAATTATGCTCTCAACTGTATTATTTACACAGTCAGTCCATCTGTCTTAAAAGAGAGGGCCGCGTCTACGTGTTCCCATCCTGTCTGCTTCCCTCCTCCCATTCCCTTTGCTTTCTCTTGCTGCCTCCCTCCTCCCTCCTCTACATGTCGGCTCCAGTTTAAGGCTCCATTTCAGTTGCCTGGGCTCACTGCTCTCCAGCCCAGCTAATAAATCATCCACCAATCTGCTCCCTGAATCGCTCTGCCCCTGCTCCTATTGCTCCAGCCCTCCGTTACTAGGCAACACAACGGCAGGGGAGGGGTTCAGAGAGCCACAGCAAGCAGGGGAGAGGGAGAGAGACGAGGAGGAGGAGGGGGGTGGGCTTGTGGAAACGCTACCAAATGGCTATCCGCTGTGCAGAAACAAGCTTCTCTTGATGAGCGTGTTCCAGGGAGCTGGCAGTTTTCATTTGCCCCAAATTTCCCCCTCTCTTCCACTCAGTGCCTCACAGTGCCCTATTGTGAGGCATTTTAAAGGAGGGGGAAATTGGAAAAAATAATTCAATAGGCCATTGTTATGTGTGCACACTTCCTGTTGAGAGTTGGTTGTTGAAAGTTGTACAACTGGTAACATAATGTGGTCATATGATAAATGTGGGCTCTCACTCATGCCAATTCATTGTTGTGGCGTGTCATTCCCCAAGAACACTGACGCAAGTCAAACCTTCAGGCTATCCGACAGCAGACAAAGGCACTTTCACTCTATATGGAGACATTATACTTGTTAAAAGCTGACCTTTTCCGAGCCTGCTGTGTACAAACCCAGAGGGCCTGAGGACAATCTGTCAGCAATCCCAAACCAAGAGGAGAAAAGACTGCTGTCTGTAATGAAATATCAGCTAGTAATAAGATTGGCCATGGTGAGCAGAAAGGAAATCACTGCATGCTAAAAGAATAGAGGGGGCGACCGCACTGACAACACTAGACAGCCCACATCCTCCTTCCGTCACATCATATGTGGGTTGAAAGCCGCAGAACTTCTTAGTAGCTAAAACCTACTTTGACAGTTTTTCTATTTACCCAGTGATAAACGTGGACATATTCTAGCTTCTAACCTCCGGCAGGCACAGTTACGTCCTGTGCTTCCTTTGGCTAACAGTGGTGACAGGAAATTCCAGAAAACACTCATCCTGTCTGTTATTTAGATGTTACAACAGTAAAAAGCATAGCTGGCACTGTGATCAAACAACGTCAGCACATGAGCCTTCATGGTAAAACGCAGCGCTCCCTCTGCAGGGTGATGTGAATTATCTAATTTAACTGGAAAATAATCGACCGCCTCCAGCATGTTCCGTTTTATCTGCCGGGGATAGTTGGACAGCGTCTCTGTTGTGCAGGCTTATATTCAACCGCTGGAGGGCTGCTACTCTGCACTCCCTCACCCCACACACACACCCACCAACATCAGCACTGCTGGTAGCAGCTCCGGTCATCCATCAGCTGAAGACACAGCCGGAGATAAGCCGCAGCACAGCGCAGCTGGCTGAGGAATATAGACCTCCCGCCCCACCGTCATAGATCAGCCTCCGTCGCTGACAGGGTGAACAGCACAGCTGCTGCCTCTGATTGTTTATATGGCACCTCCTGTTGGCTGATGTGTTATTAGCACCCCTGTTTTCTATCATGTACAGCGGCTGCCTCAGGTGGAGACAGCTCTGAATTCAGGTTTCTGCAGCTTTTTCAGAGAACTTTGTAATTCTGTGATCATTGTTTGATCAAAGTGGGGAACTGTGAGAGAAACTTTGTGATATTGATATAAACGTCAACCAACAAAGATTTGTCACTATTATATTTCACAACTTTCACATGTCATCACATCATACAAGATGTAATTTATTTCCATTTAATTTTTCTATTTTTTGTATTACCCCTATGTGTTAAAAAAATGTTTTAACAGGTATTTACTGTTGCTATGCCATGTTTATTCTATGAATAACTTGATGGCCAATCAAAATGAACTTTGAGTTGAAAGGTGAACGCTGTCTGCTCTAGATGTTGTTTGTGAGGGAAGAAACTACTGTAAATGTGTCTGCAGAGCTGCTAATCTTATCTACATATGAGGAATCGCTTTTTTGGGCTAAACATTCACTCTAAACAAATGATTTCATCTCATACATTTCACACTTGGACTAGAACGTCCAATCTAATTTGAGCGACACATTAAAAGAAGCCCACAGCCAAGTGCCTACACTGTACTGGATTCAGCAGATTCTCAGTAATCATTCAGACACGTCTGATTACTGAGGCAAATAAAATGTTGGATTTTAGAACCTGTGAGCTACAACTTCATTTCACAGTGTGTGCAAGCATTCTGATTAAACATATTCATCTGCGCTCGCCAACAAAATGTCAGTGGAGGTATGTGACAAACTGTGATACAGTCTCCATAAATGCAAAATATTGCAGTTGGCTGTAAGTGGTTTTGTGCTTTAAAAGGCAGGGTCATAGATAAAAGAGGACATCACACTCCATCACACTTTAGAAAGAGCAGACATTGAATCAGGTCTGACCTGAAGAACAGACTGCCTTTCTTTTTTCAGTTTTTTAATTCACTCTGGTGGCACCACTCATCTACCACAAACTAGACTCAGCACATCACTTTTTGTCTGTGTCATGGATCTCGGCTGAAAGATTTAGTTGTGTGTCCAAATTATTATTTTTTTTTAAACAATGGAATTTTTCACCTTGAGGATGTATGAAAGAGACATGTACACATCAAGGAGATGGCTGAAGTAACGTCATTGTCTGTGAGAGAATAGAAATGAAACATCACTTTGCTTTGCAACACTGCCCCTTGCTGCAGAGCTGTAATGTAAGCACTAACAAATGATCACAGTGATGCTCTAATCTTCCTGCAGAATGAGTGCAGTGAGAAATTATAGATAGAGGACAGGGTCCAGAATTATGGGGCGGCAGTTGCGGGCTGGGAGAAGAGAGGTGGGGAAGGGGCCAAGAGAAGTCAAAGGGGGAGGGGAGGGTGACAAGTGACCCTGCAGACAGGCCCATTCTGTCATTTCAGTGGCCCCCACTGTCACTTTTATTCACATCTCTGAAAGAGCACAGGGGTGGTGAAAAGGAATAGGCAGGAATAATGAAGCCAGCCCTGGAGGGGAGGAGATGCAGGAGGGAGAGCAGAGGGTGATAAATAAATGACGAGCAGCCGAGCTGGTTTGTGTGAGGGTGTTGGGGGTTTAGGCTGCATATACACCTGTCGCTCAAGGGCACGGGGCTGAAAAGGCACAACTGGTGGTCAGACCACCAGGAACCGTATTCCTCGTCTGGCCAAACTACTGCTCCTCCAGACTCTGGACACCGTGGGGCAGGTGGAGCACACAGATGGTCTGCTGACTGCCACCACACACACGTACGCACACACTGAATGTGGTATAAGGCCAGTTCAGACCAAAGATTCCAAGTGCCACTACGTGCAACCACTTGCAACAGAACGGTCCTGAAACAATCCAGATCATACTGAGGCAACGAGATGTGACTGGTCATTGCGACCTCATGTAAACCACTGTAGTTTCCACAGCAACGGGTGTGGTGCGACATGCTGTAAAGCCAAACAGCACAGAAAACCCACTGGGGAACTGTGGGGGGACTGTTATCTAGCATTTCTCTTCGTAATTTTGTTAGCAATTCCAGCAACTGCTGTGAAGACACAGTGGTGCCTCATAAGGATTAATCAGCGTATCGTCCTTGTCCTCTGTCCGGGTAATTTGCATATTACCTTTTCACATTACCCGTAACATGTACGTCACACAGCCACAGACACGCCCCACCAGCTCGGAGCTGACTGACCAGAACATTGGTGATGGTCTGCGAACCATGATCAGCAATGGAACAGGTAGAATCCAAGGCAATTTCTGGTGCACCGACCAGCGCCGACATGCAACGGAACAGTTCAGACTGCTGGCACTGTTGCTGAATCTTTGGCGCGCACTGAACTTTACAGTGGGCCAACGCTCTGACGTCTCCTCTTCTAAAGCTAAATAATGCTGACTTCTCTGTACGAGCCCAGGGATGGATGGGAGAACATTTTGTATTCTAGAATGATCATTGCTGGTTATTTACAGCTTTTACTGTTGAGCTCTTCCTGCCTGTCTTTGACAAGTGTTCTCTGTTGACCTGCCATGGTAGAACACAGCAATAAACATGCCTCTGCCCCCCCCCCCCCCCCCCCCCCCCCCCCCCCCCCCCCCCCCCCCCCCC
>CAAKHB010000526.1:49946-65489 GCA_901007665.1 Aeoliscus strigatus
TTCCTAAAGCCCAGCACCCGTTTCCTCTGATCATCCTCGCACAGCAGTTTAGCCTGGCGCCGGCCAGCATGCATAAATAACAAGAAGTCATAACGAGTCCACAAAAGGACGGCGGAATTAATTTGTTGTGATTCGCTATGGTCCTGCTGTGGGCTCTGGCTTTATCCAAACGTGCCCATCATGTTCAATTACCAGACAAACGCACCCCTTCACTTTCGCTGCATTTGAGCCGCTGGATCCGAAGCTCAGCAGAACACTGCCAAGCTTTGGAGTAACTAAACAATATCAGTGGAAATTTGATGATGCACCAGACAGAATGAAACTGACAAAAACATCTCAGATGTGATCAGGCAGTGGTGGGATCAGTAAAAACGCAGGCTATACAAACAGGGAGCAGCTCGGTTGGACATGGCATTATCCAGAATTCCCCTCCAACCCATTCATGACGTGCTGCTTGATCAGGCAGAAAGACCATTTGCCATGTTCTGACTTCAGCCTTTCAACATCTGCGGTCATATTCACATGTGAATTCAAATGGAGGCTAGCATTACCAGCCCTCAGTCGTTTCCCTTTCCAGACAGCCACACTAAAGATTTATTCTGCGGCTGATAAACAGGATGCAGCTGCTCTTGAGCCTTGGAGGAGCTGGAAACTGAGTGTTTTTACTGATGTCTTGAGAGACCCAGCCAAGAGCCGTGTTGTTCCTCTCAACAGCTCCCTCTAAAGTCCCACTGCAGCTCTGGTAGACAGAACCATACACCCAGAGGACCTCCCCTCCTCAGTATGAGTGCATTTCAACATGATAGCTGCTCTTACCACTTCGTCCTCGGACCAACACTTCTCTATCAGTTTGGGTACAGGTTTCTTCACCAGTCGCTGGAGAGCTTTGCCGGCATCGTAGCTGCTCTCGTGAAGCTGAGGAGAGCCATAAGAGAAAGTTCTGATCAGAACACTGTACAAACATTTAAATAGTCTGTTGATTAAGCTGTCAACTACCAGAGGAACATCAGAGACATTACGACTAGCACTGAAGCATATACTGGAGGTAGATTAAATACACATTCATATACATATTGTGTTCTTACACAAAGCTCAACCTGAGCAGAGGAAGAAATGTCTGGCAAAGACAGAAGAACCTGGATACAATCACACAGTGGCAATGCAGAGCAGCTTCACATTAAATTGGATGAAACAGGCATCGCTGAGCTCTTCCTCTGAGAATAAACAATACTTACTAATCGGAATTGCAAATACAGAGGAAGGTCAAGGGAATATGACCTGCCTGCAATGATAATGTTATAGAGTTGGCATATAAATGACCTGTTTATGACAATTCTGATCTCCTTCTAGTGTTCCATAACCTCTGTACCAGCTGTCAAAGTGACGGGCAAGACTCTAATTATTATGATGAATGTAGTGTGTATTATAGAAGGCGGCTCCCCTTACAATCACCCATCACACGTTCACTGAGAAGCCTTTCTCCAGTATCTCCACATGAATTCCTGTGTTCCTTACAGTGTTAAGTGCGTTCAATGTAGTGTCGTCTCGGGAGGCTGCTAGGCAGCCATCTTCTGTTGAGCCACCGTCGCACATCCCTGCAAAGGCGGCCATACTCCTGTGGACACAACCCAGGGAAGCACCATGTAACCATGTCACAGAGGTCAACCGACACAACTGTTTCAATGTTCCTTGTTTTTCCAAATCACTGCCTTGTGCTCATTGTGAAGTATGTCTAGAACCATGACTTGCATTTTCAATCAAGTACATAAGTTCACTCAGCAATGCTGAAGTTTGCTTTAACTTCCAACTTATAAAAACTCATTAGCTTGCTTAGCACCTGACTGCACTACTCTACTCCACACATATATATTTTGCAAAAGGAAATGTCAATACTGACAAAACAAGCTGATGAGGTGACTCTACTTGTTTCATTTAAAATTGTTTTCTACAGAACATTAAACTGGCTTTTTGAAAAGCAGATCACATATTCTTGCTTTTTCAACCAAGAAGAAAAGTATTTGTATTCTCTTGTTGAGGGCTTTGTCATTTAAGTTGAAATGACACTCTGAAGACAACACAAAATTTGTTTTTCACAATTGATGGCAACATACATCCTCACTGACCTTGTTGGAAATGTAAATATGTTTGAAGTTTCACTGTTGATGAGGCTTTAATCTCAAGCAACTTCACTCAGAAATGAGTCCAGTGATGGCAGGGGACAGTTCAGGGTCTGCTCTCAGATTCACTACTGATAAACCTGACTAATCTGCTCATTAGACCTCACTCCCTGCCAAAGTCTTAAACCCTGCAATTCTCCAGCTCACCTTGCAGCTCTGAGGTACATAAGCAGGTCGCAGTCGTTGACCCCTGGCATCCACACCAGCTCCTCATTCTCGGTCACTGCATGGCCACCTGAAGAGGGGAAAGGCTGTAGCTCTGGGAGCTTGGCCTAGTTAGGTCCAGGGAGAAGGAGAGGGACAGATGGTGTCACACTACAAATAGCATGCAAGCTTGAAGAAAATATCAGCTTTCAGCTTCCTGTCATCAACTTTTTGCTGAGTGCCTTAGCAGTGACAGCAGTGTGGGGACAAAGTCACAGTGGGCGGATGTGTTAATGCACACTGGAAGAGGAGCACAATATGGCAGATCATGTAAACATCAGCGCTAACAGATTTGTTTTTCATACATGACATTTTGTCAAGCCTGTGTGGGGAAAACCCACAGGAATAAATATTATCAGTGACACATAATTCTACTCAGCTAGTGCTGATATTTTACATGCTGACTCACTGTCAGTCTGGACTGTGCTTCTCCTACCACCACAGTCTGCTCCGCCATATCCTATTTTGACGCGTGTCAAATTTGTTACTTCTTCTGATTTGCAGAGGTACCCGACTAATTGCTTCTGATATTTATTTTTTATTTCCACATTTAAAAGCTAAATAGAAGTTTGGTTCCAGTTTCTTCAGTAGACCAACTAGCATGTTTTTATTCTGAATATTTGTAACCACTGCAGTGCTGTGATGCTACTTAAGTCCTGTCTGGGTTGGATTATCTAAAATGAATCAGACTGATTTGTATCTGTGAAATAGTAATCCAACTTGAGCCAGTGAGATGATAAACACAAGAATTTTGTCAGGAGAAATATGTATGACAGCTTGTATGATGACTTACTTGGTGACTAGGACCCACTCGGATTTCCCCTTGAGTGCTGTTTAGTCGCCTGAGAAGAGAAAAGAAGCAGATTGAAACAAAGTCAGCAGTATTTCAAAGTTAGCTGTGCCAAATCACAAATGGATAAAAAAAGTGAAAAAGTGAAGGACAAGAGGAAAGCAAACATCGAACTGAGAAAGAGAAATAGGATAAAGCTGATCTTTTCTAATGTTGAACTCATTGAAATCAAGTCATGCGTGAGGGAAAGTTTTTTTTATTGCAAAAAGCAAATGACGATTTGAGGAGACTATTGCTGGTTGACTGCTCCTGTGCAGCCAGCCGGTCAGAGCACATTTGAAGGCTTGATATTGTAGATGCAGCAATAAAACAGAATCCAGAAAAGGAGCAACAGAGGGGAGAAGAGAGGTGTGGGGTGGGGTCTCTGGAAGGGAGGACGAGAGCCTCTGAAATGGCTGCTGGTACAAATGTTGGTAGCCATAGCAACTGCAATTTAATAATAGTGTTCAGGATCCCCAGCTGCAGTGGATTAAAGAAAATGACAAGATGTTCCTTTTGAAAAGCCTTTCCCTCTGTTGCCTAGGTAACGGTGCTGATTTTAATACAACCGAAGTGCGGGGCGGCCCAGAATCTGTCAGGGTGATTTGCACCCAGAGAAGCTCGCACTCCATCACAGAGACCTGGCTGAAACCTGAGAGTCCAAGGCCCCCTGGTCTCTTTACAATCCTCCAACCACAAAGCCAATGCTAGGTACATATTTGACCCAGCTTCTTGTTTCAGAACAAACATCCTCTTCTCATGCAGCAACAAATGGAACAGAACCATAAGAGGTGTAATCCATACAAACTATGTCTGTAAAAGAAAACGGTCATGGGCCAAAAACAAAGAGTTTCAGCCGGCCAGGACAGTGTTCTGTATCAGAGCACGTGGACATAACTCATTTCATTTTATTACCAACATTCTCAGCACAGAAAACAAACTAAACACGGTACATACGCAACACATTTTACAGACGAAAAAACTGGTGGAAGGTGATGAGTCGTGCTGATAAGAGTATAATGCGGCTCTTTCCTATTTCAGATAAGGTTGTAAAGCATTCATGCTAATTTCATAACACCTGAATGCTACTGTAAATTGTTCCTTGAGACACTGACAACCTTTAAGTCTGAGGTTTTAACTGGTAGGACTGAGCAACTAATGTTCATATTTTAAATCAAAAGACATGAACTTGAAGGGATTTTCGACAATGTCGGGGTAAAAAATCAAATACTTCATTAATAACAAACACGTGTCTGCAGGTGGTTGGCTAACTAACCGGAATCATGATGTGGGATCTGGTTTGTGTTACTGTGTGGGGGGAAAACTTATTAAAAAAAGAGAGAGAGAGAGTTCCTGACAGTGTGCGGTAAGCCAGGTCTGTGGTACGTTTGGCAGCAGGCTGTAAGGATGACAAATGAGGACCTATGCACTGGAATGAGAGCAGCATCTGAAGACAGACATGTTTTACTCAGGCAAATCCTGAAAGCAGACAGTCGACATTCAGACGGAATGCTGCACGGCTCCGGTGGGAGGAAGCCAAATGCAGATGTGTCACAGAAGTTGACTTGAACATAAAGAGCCTGCGACCTACGTGTGAACAAATGAGCAGAATTAATCTTGCAGCAAAAGCACATGTTCCTCATTATTGTAGTGAATTCTGGAAAGCTCAGACTTCTGGCAGCAATCTTTGCATCATTAATCAGCCATAATATGAACTGTTTGTGAAACGTTTCTTTTCCCCAAACAACCTGCATTAAACATTCTTAACACTCAAATGTGCCGTGTTGTTCAATAACTCCATCAGCAATAGCACACTAATCGCCTGCTCTCAGTAAAAACAACAAGACAGTCTGAAAAACTTGTGTGGATGCAATCAATGATCGCCCCGCCCCCTCCATCAATTCCAGCCAATGGCAACGCGAGTCTGTGGCACACTGACATAATTACTGCACAGTAAAAACATGCCAAACTTAGAGGCATTTCAGTGACGTGACGTGCAGCGTGTTCACCTGAGCAGAGAGCAGACACCGTGGAGCTTTGTTGCAGCTCAGCTTCCCTCCGCTCGCCATGTCATCTCGGTTGTAAACAGGAGCCGCAAAATGGAGACAGAGTCGCCTCACTGAGGCTAATAACAGCGGTATAAACACACAGGACGCATGCATTTCTATGTAACGGTCACGTATGCACTAAAGACTCGATGCATACACCGATTCCCCACTGATAGCGTGAAATTAAATGTGTATTGCTACGGAATAGCATCGCGCTGTGTGCTCCGCATCACGTCAACAACATGCACAAAACCCGACATTCACAAATGATGACAGTCCCGCGGACAGCTTGCACACATCACACACTTTAACCAGACAGCTGCAAGCGGCTCAGGAGAATGAGACGAACCGACAGCAGCTAATAACGTGTCCGGGGAGCAGCAGACTAGCGACGCAGACGTACCTCCGGGGGCTGAACAAATCGTCCATTTCTGACATGGAGCCCTGGAGGGTCGGTGGTAACACCGAGAGTACCGGTGCTCCGTGGAACGAGCTCCCCCTCTCACACCTATCTGTAGGTGCTCAAAATGGAGAAGCACGCATTCGCTCCGGAGAGGATCCACTGAGCTTGTGCTGTGACCTCAGCCTGCACGTACGGGAGACGTTACTGCGCATGTGCGGCGACCTCACACTGACGCGCGCGTGCACACACAGCGCACAGACAGACACGCATGCAGGGTCCGTTACTCATCTCCGCTCCTATGTCTGCGCCATTATAAACAAGAAGGAGATTGCAAAGCTGCAGACGCGGCGCTCGGAATACCAAACGAGAGGAGGAAGGGCGGGAGGAAGCGGAAGAGCGAGCGGGGCTCCGGATGGGGGGGGGGCTCCGAACTGGCAAACCCGCGTGTCCATAACAAGGACAGCTGTTATTGCAGCACGTGGGACACGCAGACGGCAGCAGTGCGTCACGAAGAGGGTGACTTTGGCATTTAGCAGCTTAATAGTCTCAGTACCCTGATGATTAAATACCCAAACATGCTAGTTTAGTGGAAATGCTTTACATTGCAGAAAAAAAAAAAAATCAAAAACACCAGTTAGTCTGACAAAGTTACAACACACAACTAAATGTTTCCTGATGCATCTCAACAGATCAGAATCAAATTTTCAGTAAATCAATTAAAAAGTGAAACATCTTTATATATGTATTCATCATCACAGACGGAACACAGAGAACAAGAGATCTTTTCATTTTTGATGATATTCAGAATTTATAGATACACCTGTTATGTACAGAGATGGAAGCAAAAACTTATTTTTGACATTTTCTGTAAACATGTGTGCATACAAAACATCCAAATGCTTAAAAAAAAGTTTTGTTTTTGTGTTGTGCACATGTTACTGCTGAAGAGGTATTTGCGCATAGCACTTTGATGGCTGTATATGTATTAATGATTTGTTTGCCTGGCTCATGTTTCTCCCCTCAAATAAGTTAATATTGACCTGTTTGTTTGTGTAATTCTGCTAACAGACAAACAGACACACCAACATCAGCAAAAACAAAACTTCTGAATATAAACCTCTGGCTTTAAAGTACCACAAAACATTGAAGGATTCACTGATCCAGAAGTCAGTGTCAATGTTGTTCTGAAACTGACCAAAATACAGTCAGATTTCTGACCTACAACATGTAGCCTGGGTGAATGTTTTTTTCAGATTGGCCAACGGATAAGTAGTGTAAAACCACTACCCAACCTGTAACCGTTAATATAATATGTAATTTACTGCATGGAAATATCTAAACTAACCCAGAGGAAGAAAATATACCCAAAGAACAATTTTGGAATTACTGATGATTATGGGTCAGCAGAGGAAATAAGAAAAAATGGGCAGCTGAGCAACCTTCTCAAGAAAAAACAAAATTAACAAAAACAAATTACAAGTGGTGTAGAATCAAACATCAGTTGTGCTAAAAGACACATACAGATTTTATGCCTTGGTTAGTCCACTTGGACTGATACTGTGGATACTGTGGACCTGTGCATAAGGTGGTGCCTGTTGGCTGGTGTCATTGATTGTCTCCTAACTTTTGATCTAGTCTGTTGTTGTCTCGCCTCACAGGCCACCCCAGGTGCTACTCCATTACCTTAAACCAATGGCTGGTTATCTACTCACTCAGCGGTGGGGCCTGTTTGACAGGTAAACCAACCTTTGTTTATAAGTAGCCTGAAAAGCTAATGCACCAGAGTCAAACTTGCCAAAAACCCAGAGAAGAATAGTGGGGAAGTATCAAACACAGATGCAAGAGAACACAGACTTGTTTGCGACTCATTTACAGTGTTATTGTCCACACTTTTATCTTATAGGCACAACAATATAATAGAAGCATTTGTTTGGTAACACTCTGTTGTGTTGCGATTTGCAGGTCTATTTAGCTTTTACATTGTAAACAGTAGATGTAGGTAGTAGAGACGAAATTAATGCTATTCTGAAGTAAGCCAGTGTGTGCGTATGTGTACTTGACTGCCACCCGTGCAAACGTCAGTGCCCCCACTTGGACATGCTAATGGCTGCAGCTACGAGGTTTGACCTGTGTGTGTATATATTATACATACATACATATATATACATATACACACACACACACACACACATATATACATATGTGTGTGTGTGTGTGTGTATATATATATGTATATATATATATATATACATACATACACACACACACATATACATATGTGTGTACACACACACACACACTCACACACACACAGACACGCACGCTTGGGTCTTTTTAGCACTTTAGTGAGGACTGTGCTGCACAATTTCGTTGCACTTGTTATAATGGCAATAAAGACATGAATTCTATTGGCTCTATTCTGGCTCTATCTAGTTAATAGATGCACGTTTAAACGTGATATGTGGGTGTTTGTGTCCAACAATTTCTGGGCTGGGAGGGGGATTAAAAAGGGAAATGAAGCTGTGGAATTGACACAAAGCTCCTCACCTGGTCTCTGGGTTGTAGCCGAGGATATAGAAAAACGAGTCCATGCGGGCTTTGAACTCCCTCGCAGCAAAAATGTCGGAGAAATGGAAAATGTTGCATTTCCCCCTGTGAGAAAGAAGACCATATTAGACATAAGGGTGTGGGTGACAAAGCCCTAATGTAGCAGCAGAGGTAGAAGCCCTAACAAGAAGCTCGTGGGATGTTCCTCTATTGGAGGTGACAAATACAGCAGCATGTGTCTCGTGTTTGTCAGCTGCTGCTGGCTTTGCAGTGAAACACCAAGCTGTGGCGAGTGATCCCGTAAACACCCGCTGAACATGTCAGGCCTTCCTCGTCTGCTGCAGCTGAGGTGGTGGAGACAGAAAGCCAAGATCTGAACAGAAACTCAGCCTGTGCGTCTCCCTCCCAGCACCATTACCCCCCAACGAGCCGAGCAGGGAGAAGCTAGGAACACATCTTGATACCATTTCCTGTTTCCAACACACTGGTGTCTGGCTCTATCAAAATAACAGACATCACAGAGGCATGATCCAGGCTGTGCTACAGAGAAACAGTACACCCCCCCACCCGCCAACAAAAAACAAAAAATTAAAAGTGCACTAAGGAGGGCTATCTTTGGAGAGAAGCAGCATACAGCATCTCACTGGAATTCCCTCCCGTTTCTCTGAAGACTGGAGAATAAGTCAAATCAAAGGCTGCTCTGTGTAGGAGAAGTTGCTGCTAATTTGCCCTGAAATCAGTGGTTTCAGGGAAACACTGCACTGACTGCTGGCTGCTCTGCTGCTCACAGATGGTTTTCATTAAGGAAAGGGGAAGCGGGAGGGGCAGTCAGCTTGGAATGAAATGGATCACAGAATAAAGACAGAATATCTGATTTCAGACCTACAAAATGACTTTGCATGTCTGCCTAGTCATTACACAGTGTTTCTGTGGGGGAGCACACACAGACGAGCATGAGTCATTGTGTCTCCTTCATTGGCTTTGTACGTTTACACATCTGATCTATTTCTGACGCAGTTTCACAGCTTGTTTCACAAACGTTCCTACATGTTACAGTTGGGAGAAGGAAAGCTGATTCACACAGGAGTACTGTACAGCTACTGTGTTGTTGCGACAAGGAGGTCAGTTAAATACAGGCCGGAATCCATCAGGTGCCTTCCTCCTCATTCATTCTGTGTTCATGTAACATCAGGCAAAGACTTGATCATAATAATAATAATAGAAATATTTAGTAATGTGATGTGCACTAGAGTGCTGGGGATTTGATAGTTCCTACACCATGTTAATATTGCAAGAATAAAATGAAAGAGAAGGACACTCTACAACTGGAAAAGCAGTAGCTGCAGTTTACCCTCATCTTAAGGTTGAGACTGTTTGGTATGAGTGAATCCTGAAGGAACCACCAGGTCCTGTTCAGAGCACACTGACCTCACCCAATAACAGAGATAAGTGACTGCTGCTTTGTTTACCTGAGAGCAGCAGCATGATAAGTGTCCACATAATCTGAGATGAACAGTTCTCGACTTCTGACCACTGGGTCAGTGATCACCAGCTCCCGGCCCGAGTCTGCACAAAGAAAAAAAAATGAATGAGTGAATGTTATACACACTGTTGTATCATTTGTTCATGACAAACGAGATGAAGTAGCTCAGATGTTTGCGCTCACTTATAATATCGTGAGCACATACACTGAAGAAGCAAGTGCATCTGTGGAGGTCAATATTATGCCACATAATTCAATAAAGCCAATAAACTGTGGTCCCCTGAGGAGAGGATATAATGTTCAATCCACCAGCAAAATGACCCTTGTGGAGGTTAGGACATGTCAGCACCACTGAGAATGAGCGGGGACTCGTCACTGATGAATGACCTGAGGTGTGGCGCGCTGCGGCCAGTTCGCTCCGCCCTTCTGACATCAATTCTAATAATCCAGAGTCCCTGCTGCAAGGACAGACTGCAGATGGCAGAGCGCCACACTGAGCAGACACCGATCCTGAAGTGAACATCGTACATGGTGTTTTATTAATAACCTAAATGACATATTGAACTATAGCCTTCCCTTTCACACTCTGCTCGCTTGTAACTATGTCTGCCTATGCTGTGACCTCTGCCTCAAGCTGTTCTTACACACTATATATTTAGAACAGGCTGCATTCTGTGAAGCACATGAGGGCAGTCATACAGGCACTGAGATCTGCTAAAAGGATGTGTCAACAGGTGAGTATGCTGGGATATTATGTGCACACACTGACACTGCCTTTCTCAGAACTCACATTCTGAAAAGCCTCAAGAATCTAAGCCTACTAAAAAACAAAAAACAGACTCAATAAATTCATGATTTACTCACTGTTCATAGGCGGGGCAATGAGAAGTTGTTATCATGTCACATGTCAATCATTCAAATGGACAAATAGACCAAATACATACTTGTATGTGCTTATTCTTCCCAGTTATGTATCTTATTTTTATGATAAGCATTGCTCCTCTGTGTGTGTGTGCGCGTGTGTACACATGCGCTCTCACTGCCTTGTGGGCATGTGCATTGACAAGGGCTGGGTCAAATGCAGACGCATTTGCCCCTCAAGGGAATAATGCAAGTTCTGCTACTTCTGCATTGGTCCAAAATGTTTTTGTTGCTTACATTCATTCATGTAAGAAGATATTATGTGTATCTATCAACTACCAACTGATTGTTCTGATGGTTTAAAATAAGCTTAGAAACCCTTGTGTTTACGTTGGCGGAGACGTGTGAGTTAGACAGTGATGAGGTCACTGGCACTGGTGGTGTGTGTGCATGCGTTTTTGTCTGTGTTTGTGGTCAAGGGCCACATTGCACTGCAGGTTAGTAACACTTGACAGCACTGCTGTTTGGCCTGAAGGACTGTTACCCAGGGAACAGCACAGAAATGTGTGATTGGCTCTCCAGAAGCACATACCCATTTTCTGTTTGAAGTGTAATTCTAAGTGAGCTGAAAAATCCAGACAGCAGCGATGTGTAAGAGTGTGAGTGTGTTTTGAGTTGTATTGCAGAATAAATGTATTTCCTGTCACAGCTTGCGCGTGTATGGATGTGTCAGACTCACCGTTCTCATTGTTGCGATCCTGCACCAGGTGCTGGTACACAGAGTCAGGCACCTCTGACTGGCGGTAGTACCATTTCACATTCATCAGCAGATGGTCCCGTTTACTCTGCAACACAAGGAGACACAGCGAGTGAGCGGGAGACAGATATTGTTTTGTTTGATTAGCACGTCACAAGCGGGCCTCATGGCAAACAGTGATGCTGTGCGGACGCATTGTTTGTGACTCACACACGCTGATGCCAAGGAGGCCTGCAGAGGGACTAAGTCAATTAAAAGAGGATTGCAGGGCATTTATGGCTTTAATAAAGCAAACAGTTGGATGGCGGTTGCTGGTGGAAGAGTGGAGAGAGAACTGTGTGTGTGGGGGGGGTGGATGTCTTCTACAAATCAATCCTGTGATTTGATTTATCTTCATTTGAAAACAGGACTGAAATGACCTACTAAATTTTAACATGCTTTTAATTTTTTTTTGCTTATTTACTCAAGCTTGGGTGACTTCTGCAGTCCTTTGGAAATTATATTCTAATCACTGCCACCCACTGGTCTTTTAGTATAGTGCAAGTCAGCAAAGGCCTGCAATTCCTAAAACAGCCAGCAAGTGGAAGCACTGAGGTAAGAAGAGAGCTTCTCTGCTCCAGTCAGTAAAAAAAAAGTCAGATGGAAGGTAGAAGGGGTGGGAAGAAAATGGTTGAAACTGAGGCCAGCAGTGAGGTGAAGGATGAAAAGGGCAAAATACTGTTTTCATTTCATGTTATAAAATATTTATTGTGCCTTCACATAAAGTCCAACGGACTGTCACAGTGGTCGCAAGGAACATTAGAGAGGCTGCTGGGCTTTGTGGCATCATCAAACAGGACTGTTATTTATACACAAAGACAGAGACACCTGCACCAGCTCTCACACCACCCCCAAGGTCAGAAATTAAAACATTAAAAAAATATATATTTTTCCAGGCTTGTAAATGTAACTATGTACAGAAAAATGAGGTCGCAGTAAAGATACTTAAAGCCTTTTGAGTACATTGTTCTGTTATGTCACTGGGGAGGAGGCTGAGCACAGGCAGCAGAGCAAACCACCTCCCAAAACCTTTGCCCTTTCCTCCCTCCTCCTTTCCAGTCTCTCTCATTCCAGCCATCCATTCCAGCACTCAGTTTTCTTTCCTTCATTCCTTCCTTTCTCCAACCTCTAGCACTGTGCAAGAATGAGTGAGTGAGCCTGGATGTGTTAAACAGCAGCTGGCACGCAGTCACTCAGCTGCATGAGCTGCACTGGATGACTGTCAGCATTCATGAACACGACACAACCGCATACTTGTGATTCAACAGAGCGCTACACTGATGCAGTTTGACACGCACCCTGTGAGGGAGGCCACGCTGTTTGAAGAAATCTGTGCAGTGACGTCATGTCCTGGCCCCTCCCCAGCCCGCCCCAACCTCTTGTTTATCTAGTATCTGTCTATTGTTGCCTTCTAGAATAACAGACAGTCTACCACAACAGAACAAGCAGTTATCCTTTACTTATACATAATTAATACTTCTAAGATAAGGTAAATGCTACCAGCATGCGCCCTGCACATTTCATTTTCTACCAGTACAACATCAAAGTCACACGGAAGTCACAGGCCTGATAAGCACAAACTGAAAAACACACTTTACACTTTATTGACGAATCTGATTTAACATACGGACGGAGGGAAAAGAGTACAAAGTCGTTCAAGCTGTCATGACTACCGGTGGTGTTAAGCTCTCTCATGGAAAAATGGAAGCGTGAGGGAGAAGGACTGAGCGTGAGATATGTGGAACACATAGTGGAAGTAAAGCGAAGCTTTCAATTATTGCAATTGTATAAACTTGTGGGGAGAAAAAATGACTAGATAACACGAAAAACAACAGACATATGAGAGAAACGTACGAGGGAAGTGCAATACAAAATTGATTAGACATTCCTCGCTGCCTTCGGCGATCTGAGCACCGTACAATGTCAGCCATCTTTGTCTGTCCTGCCAGAGGCTAAACATGGCCCTGCCCTCCATAAACCCTGGGAATGCTGCTCACTGCTAAGAGGCCAAAAGACTTACTAACCTACTACTGTGAGAAAGGACTGAAAAACAGGGGAACAAGAAAAGAAAGGAAACAGAGCATAGCAGAGAGAGGAGAAAATGAGGAGGGGTTGGTTGGATTAAGGTAGGAGGAGCAAGACCTTCTCATTTCCTTAGACTTAGTCACGACTATCCTCCTCCTGCTTTACTAAACCCCCCAGGGGAAGAGGCTACCCCGTCATTCAATGAGGAGATATAAATCTGAGAGTCATGCTCCAGGCCTGAACACAATGGTGGCCTCCCCGTCCTTCAATGGCTCTGTCTCGCCTGTGGCATTCTTGGGCAACAGACAGGGATTAAAGCCGGGTCATTACTCAACAGGCTGGATGTTAGCACATATTTCCAGGCTTTAAGAGTGCATTTCCAATAGAGAAAATACAAACTATATGTCCATTAATAACAAGATGTGCAGTGGCCAAGAGAAGCACAGCTTTATGTGTGTGGACCCCTGGATCCATAATAGCCGTGTAGTTTTCTTTGTGCGGCTGCATGTATGTGCAGTCACGTCGAGCACTGGGGCCCCTGTGTATGACCACATCTCCACAAAGAAAGGAGAGAGGGAGAAATCCACAGGGCACACTCTCCTTTTCAGAGGAAAGGTCTTTGACTTAAAGGTGGGGAAGAAAGTGCTGGTATTTAGGGGTGGACGTTTGTAGAGGTATATTATTAAGATTAAGAACATTTGATGTTCTTCACCAAGAGGATGAAATCAAACCATGGCTTTTCATTGCAAAGAAGTGATGGGGCTAAAACCTTTGTCTGCATGTTGTCCAGCGGGAGCGTTTCTCATGCATGGCCTTTACAAAACGGTATCTACCACACGAGCTGAGCTGTGACAAAACCAAGGACGTTGTGACAACCTATAACCCGCAAACCTAATGGCCTATTCCTCTACTTCCCTGCACTGTAACACTAGAGCTCTGCTTTAAACAAAACCAGACCCTCAACTCCCACACGACAGGCCCGAGAGCACCTCGTTAACAGGAAACCTCTGTTTATTTTCCCTGCTTTTCAAACACTCTCTTCTTCCTCTGCTAACCCCGTTAGTGACCCCCCCCCCTTGCTGGTGACATCAGCAAGCAGGATCTATGACTTCCTTCAGGAGGTGGCAGCCAGAAGTGAGGAAGGAAAGACGGATCCCAAACACACAGACAAAGAGGACAGCATGGAGGGAGGGAGAGGTCAAACAGACAAGAGCAGCAACAACAGCAGCAGCAGCAGCGCAGTGTTAGCGAGGAATGTCAAGCAGTTCAGCTAGCTTTGCTGGCTGCTGAGCTAACAGATCAGTTAGCTACCGCCCCTCAGGCAAGGGAGGCTTGGGCACAGCAGATCAGCACTGGTAGTGGTGTGACATTGACTGGCAGAGGCTCAAAACTGAAAAATGGTGGACGTGTGTGTGTGTGGGGGGGCTCGCCTGCCTCAAGGGGAAAGTAAGAACATCGAAGAACAAAAGGATAATTGTGGCATGAGGCAGAGATGGGATCTAGAAGGACTAATCTTCTATTCTGACATGATGAGATTAGAGAGGAAGAGCAGCAAGAACTGGCTGAGAAGATCACACATACTTGCATTAACACACACACACACAAAGATGATGGATCTGATTGGAAGGGTTTTCCACTCTGCTTTCTATCTTAATTTTCCTTCTTCCTCTACCTCATTTTCTCCCACTCTCTGTGAGACAGAGAGATCTGCCAGCACACCAGCACTCAATAAGTACTTCCATCTGGACGACAGAACACACACATACAAACTCAAGAACTGTATGTGTGTGTGTATAAGAACATACACTGGCAAGGTAGAAGAGATCTGCTGGGCTCATGCAATCTTTGACATCTCAGTGACTGACAAAGGAGGTTGTTAAAAAGAAATGCCAGCATGCTGTGAGAGCAAACGCACAAGTTTGCTCACACACACACACACACACACACACACACACACACACACACACACACACACACACACACACACACACACACACACACACACACACACACACACACACACACACACACACACACAGGCTGGGACAATGTGTCAGAGGTAAGAGGAGGCACCTCTAAATCAGAGGCAGCAGCAGCAGGAATCCACTCCTCTCCTTATGGGCTTCACAGTGTGCACTTGGCTACTTGAAGGAGGAAGGAAGGCCCTTAA
>CAAKHB010000530.1:13912-29599 GCA_901007665.1 Aeoliscus strigatus
GCAGGAGATCATTGATCGTCCCACCACCAGAGACACACTAAGTCATACACAAGTATAGATCCACTGTCATAAGTGGGATTTGTGGCCTTCTCATCCGTCTGTCTTCCAACCATAATTAGTGGGTGAGAGCAGTGTGTTTTTCATGAGTACAGTCTGTTCTCTCCAGTATTGACCGTTATCGAAACAAGGAGACGACGACTGAGGGAAACAGCCTGACTGCGTTTCTTTTGTTTCTGCTGTGACAGTGTCGGGGAAATGTGCTTTCATGTGGGTATGATTTCAAACATGTAATCACGAGGGAGGGTGTACGACTCGTTACCTTCAGGAACCACTGGGAGGTGTGTGACTGCACAGTCCTTCAAACAGTAATGGTCATGATAATAGTACATGCAGTACTATTTAACACATCGTTTTTTTCCCTTTATGTTTGGCAATATTTTGCTCTTCAGTGCCAGCGTGGAAATCCAATTTAGATATGATCTGCAGGTCCATCAGGGCACGAACCGTTGGCGCTCATTAACTAGTCCCAGAATGCGACATAGGCGGGGTCCGAGCCCTGTACAGAGTCTGTGGGTCCAGGCTGCGGCTGATGAAGCGCGGTCGTTTGAATCAAAGGACTCTGTTTCCATCACATTGCCGTCTCTCCATCAAACTCTTCCACTTTTCAACAAGCTGTGCCGCTGTCGCTCCGATCACACCATGTCGTTTGCAGCTCGGACTGGTCGTAGCTCGATCCTGTCGTGTGAAGTGGTGTTTTGGTCCCTTGACTTGGAGGTAGGTTTGTTGCCACAACCTCCCTCTTTCTGGATGTGGGTGTGTATGTGAGGCAGCAGGTGGTTGTACAGTTCATTTCAACCACACTACTTCAACTCAGATGAAAGGAACTGAACATGATGGGGTCTTACAACTAACTTCGGACTTATTTATTTATTGCTTACATTTTCATAAATTACATCCTCAGAAACAAACGATGACGATGCAGACATTACACCATTCTACCATCTCAAACCGATCTGATAGAAAGGCTCAATAGAAAACTTGTCGAATTAATTATTATCTTAAAGCTGCACATTCAAAACATTTATATCTTCCATCAGAAACAGTTTAGTTTTTAATCTACAAACCACTGACAAGCCCAACGGGACTTTGCAATTCATGTGGAAAGATGTGCAGACGCAACATTTCCCTGACAGCATCGTTTTCAATTTTTACATTCACCAGGAGGTCTTAGGAATAATTTACATTTCTTACCAACTCATCTCCATCTGGGCCTCATATCACTGCGGGGAAATAGCTGGAAAGATAAAGAAAATAAAGAGGAAGATTCTTCTGCGGTTTAAAGCGTTGTCATTAGCTCTCTAGAACATCAGTTAACGTGACGTTTCACAGGCAGGTGCTGTAATTGCGATGGTGTATGAGTCAGCGCCTCACACTGTATCTTACTCCACACTCATCACTACACTTCGTTCATTCATCTTCTCCTGCTGCCAACGGAGAAGATGAACGTCAGGGTCCAACCTGGATGAGCCTCCAGCTCATCAGGGCCACAGACGACCGTTCACACTCACATTCACACCTACACGGGGGATTCAGAGTGACCAGTTAACATCAGCATGCTGTTGGAGGACACTGGAGTACCCGGAGAGAACCCACGCAGACAATGGGGGGGCATGAAAACTCCCCACAGAAACATCCTAGGCCAGGAAGCGAACCTTGCTATGAGGCGACAATGCGAACCACTGTCCCACCTTGTCGCCCACATTCTGGGATTTTTTCCTGAAATCAACCGGAGCACATGAAACATGTAAGATTCACATTTCGAAATCCAACGGAAGTTCTGATAAATCCCTGAAAAACCAAAGTACCTGCCACACACACACACACACACACACACACACACACACACAAAGAGAGCTGGCCCAACTAATCCTGTTACAGTGTGTGGAAATGCTCTCACACGCTCTGACCCTGAGCCATTTACAAAATCAGTGTTTATTAGCATTTTTTTTCTCTCTCTCTCTACATTTGTCATGTACGTTTTATCTACAAGTGGCACGCGGTTGTCTTCTGGTGGTTATCTTTATCAAACGCTGCCCAGAGCCCCACAGTGAGACAATCAGCAGCCCCAAAGGTGAGTCCAGTTATTGATGTCTGTACACAAACATCGGTCAGCACCATCAGCTCCCAGGACGTGTGTGTGTGTGTGTGTGTGTGTGTGTGTGTGTGTGTGTTTGGTTTCAAAGGGAAGTTTGGTAACACGCCACTGTGACACTGTTTTTGGAACTTGTATTTGTGTCAGTGAGGAACGGTGTTGAATAAGAGGTTCAGACAACGTTTGTGTGTATGGGATCGACAATTATTGCAAACAAGCTGCGAATGCGAGACAGAGCACAGGAGATGGAATTGTTGTGGTTTGTGTGAGTCATTGCCTGCACCTCAGTTCAAACTACTCTTGACTTCATCCATTTGTCACCAACAACTATTGCTACTGTGGAAATGTTCTGTACTGACCTCTCTCGTTTGTCCCAATAACATTCTGCTGCAGCAGTAACAACTTTTTTTGTACTTTTTTTGTAAAAGTGCAGAATCAGCCCAGGGATTTTGTAATTGGATCTTTTTCTTCAAGTGTGTTCAGTAAAAGCTTCACTTGGTCTTTTCCCTGGAATAAAGCCACATGCTGCCTGCGTCTGGAGATGACTGTACTGATGGAGAGTACCTCTGCTGACGATATATCAGCGGAACACACACATACACACCACTATCAGGGTCCAGTGAAGTTTCCACTGGACACCAAATTGAAATCAAGTGAAGCAGACAAGGGGGATGTTTGACTCCCTCTTATATCCTAAACCTCCTACTCCTTATCTTTCTATCCCAGTGTGACTGTCAGAGAAAAGCCATGCAGGCAGAAACTAAACCTCAGGTTGTTTGAACATCCGACAGACGGAAAAGGTCAAAAATCCATATGACGGCAGTTTAATTCCTGCAGAGATTAGACACATTTGAATCGAAACACTTATCATCTTCTCAGCACATTGTATGGATGTCCTTGAAAGGGCTGGCAGAAAAGTTTTCCGTCTTGCTCCTTCCAGGCGAGCAGCTTTTCATGTTGATATCGAGACGGAAATATGCTGAATGGACAAATATGTAGAAACTGCAAGAGGATGACAGCTGCAACTTTACATGTGTTAGTAGACTGGCGAGCCAATAGGAAACCCACAGCTGGATGAGGGACCCAGCGTTGGCGGACCCCATCCAGCCTTCTGATGTTTCATGCTGTATGTTTATGTTCATCAGAACCTGAAGTGCCCTTCCACTTCAACGTAAGATGCAAAGTCCCCACGAGTAAACAGGTGTCAAGATGAGATCTGCCACCGTATCATAACAGATGTACCCCACTTTCGTGCTCCACAAACTGCAGATTT
This sequence comes from Aeoliscus strigatus, assembly GCA_901007665.1. Taxonomy (NCBI): domain Eukaryota; kingdom Metazoa; phylum Chordata; class Actinopteri; order Syngnathiformes; family Centriscidae; genus Aeoliscus; species Aeoliscus strigatus. The sequence continues at coordinate 17,338 of CAAKHB010000530.1, forward strand.
GCAGTCACGGCTGTTAAGATGATGGCGTTACATTTATGATCTATATGCAAGTTTAATGAAGTCATCGCAGCATCTAAAAAGGGAAGTGATCCAGTTTTATGGATATACTAGAGAAGGGGCCTTCAGCGTGTATTGGGGCGGTCCGCAGCCGAGTGGGAAGTGGCTGGGATGAGAATTAGCACCTCAAAGTCCGAGGCCATGGCTCTCGACCGGAAAAAGGTGGCCTCAGGTGGAGGAGTTTCAGTATCTCAGGGTCTTGTTCACAAGTGAGGGAAGAATGGAGCAAGAGATTGACAGGCGGATTGGCGCAGCGGCCACAGTAATGCGGCCTCTGTACCGGCCCATCGTGGTGAATCTTGATCTACCGGTCAATCTATGCTCCTACCCTCAGGGTGGCGGGGCGCACCCTTAGAGAGTAGACCGCTGCTCCTCCACATCGAGAGGGGCCAGCTGAGGGGGCTCAGGCATCTATGACTATGTCACTCGACTGACTTGGGAACGCCTAGAGGTAGAGCTGGGGGTAGACCCGGAAGAGCTGGAGGAGGTGTCTGGGGAGAGGGAAGTCTGGGCGTCCTTTCTCAGGCTGCTGCCCCTGCGACCCAGCTCCGGATAAAGCGGAAGGAAATTGATGAATGGATGGATGGATGGATGGATGGATGGATGGATAGAGAAGGTGTCGGAAGCCAGACAAGCAGTCCCACTGGCGTTGACCCTGTGTGAAACACATGGAATGAGTACTGGAAAGGAACACGGATCTGCTAGTGAAATGCTGACCAGCAGAAGAAAGACTCGGGTGCAGCACCTACCCAGGTTACAGGGTGGGAACTGGGGGCGATGCTGTCAAGAAAAGCACAGGTGCTTCCTATCAGCAAGGTGGTTATTGGGTTAAGATGATCATAGCCTGGCAAACCAGGCAAACCATCAAGACAGACGTTATCTCAGGAAACATGACCAACCATATCGACAACAAAACTACGTTTGGTCCAGACTGACTTCAAAACTGAGACTTCCTCTGCATGTCATCTTCTCTTTTAACTTGTTTATTGCGCAGACACGTGAACAGAACAATTACAACATATTCCTCAACAGAGGTTCACGGCATGGATGCCCGCACATTCCAGTCCAGTGAACGTTTTGCATGTGTTTGCGTCAGATGAGTGTCTCTCCGTGCAGTGGTGATGAATGTCGGAGGAAATGGCTGATGACAGCTAGTGACCATTGTGCAAGATGAGTCAAAGCGCCTTCCAGTCTCTGAATGATGACATTTGATTTTCTCTGGTGACTTTTTCCCCCTGACGTGACAGGTGGACAATCAATATCTGGATGTCACTTTCTTTCTTTGTGCCTGTTCCTGTTCTCTGCTGTAGCACCTTCTTTTTATTCTCTCCTGTCTCCCCCAGCCTTCCTCTGAACCATCTCTTCTGTGCCCATCCTGTTTCCACCCTGTTCTCTTATCCTTGTCTCTCGCCACCAAATATCTTTGGAAAACAAATGATAATGGACTCTGCTCCCTGATGTGGGAATGCTGCAATCAGCTGCTCTGCATGACACATGTGTTGATGGCCTTAATTTTCTCAGCCTTGAGTGCCCCTCAAGACCATCAACAGCTAGGAGACACAGCACACAAACAAACACAGCACAGACACAATGACGAATTCTGCCAACAGTCGTTGTGTCCTGTTGGCTCTAACTGAAATCACTGACTGGCCATACCTAAAGCTTATATTACAACTTTAATTCATGTTTAATTTACAAGTGTTTTCCACCAATATGTCTGCTACACATAGTTCTGATCTAAAGTGACAGAGTATAAATACGGTCTCTGGTATGTTGATGGTATTTTATCATCTCTGACTCTGAATAGTTTTCTCCTGATGTGGCAAAACACATGACCCCTCTATACCAGAACATTCAGTCATTCAGTGTTTTATTTTGCTTCTAAAGCAAATACAGTTCATCAAGGATGTTGTATATTCTATCAGTGAAAAAAAAAAGAAGTGGGTTCATTTCTCTGATCGTGACTGTTCTACAATTAGGAATCTTAGTGAAAACCTGAAATCTGATCCCAGGGACAGTTTGGGGTGATAATGTAGTAGCTACGGAGCGTGTTCTCTTCAATATGTAGGAATGGGGTGGTGCAGGTCTTCTGTGTTGTTTGTCTCCTGGTTCATTCAACATGTCGACGTGTCTTTCATCGCCTTTTCTTGACGCATTTTTTCCAAGCATTGACTATTATGTCAGAATGCGTTTCCTATGACATACTGATGTGTGTGTTTTTTGTTGTCGTTTCTGTTGCACCTGAGGCCAAGGCAGATTTCCAAAGCAACATAAAATAACCTTTGTTGATTTCCAGCACTCCTCGTTCCATACAGTCACCATGGATGGTCTTGCTTCTTCCACACACTCCACTTTCTTCTCTGATAATCTTTCCGGAAACAACTGCTAACCTTCCGATAAGAGCGTACCGCAAGCAGGCAGGTCGGAGTGGTTGAATGGATCCAGCAAACATGAGCTGTTGCTGTAGCCATGACGGTGTCAGCACAAGTCGTGATTAATACTTCACAACATGCTGACAGTTCATGGTTTGGTTCAGTCACAAGTGGTCATGTCAGGGTTAAACTACATATTGCTGCAGTGCTACAGTCAATCAGTCATCTGTATTTATAAACCACATTTAAAAAAAGAAAAATCACAGCGGTAGCCAAAGTACATTAAAACATGAAATCATTTTAAAAGCTAAATTAGAAATTTAAAAATGTGAAACTAATTTGCAGGAGTACATCAGTCACTGTGTGTGACGCAAATGCTCTGACAAATCACATTTCAAACCAGCTCCACATGGGGTTTGGATCTTAAACTTAAAAGCTTTATTTCATGCGATGGATTTTTGCTTTTCAGACTTCGTGAAACACCTGGATAAGACACCAATCTGGTTTTGGGCTGGCAGTGTGAACAAGGCCTATGTGTCGCTATCTGACAAGCTGGGACAAGCAGGTTCCATCTGACCCGTCTGACTGTCTCAATGGCGCCATCCAATGTGAATTTCTCACCTCCCCACTGGACAGAGACAGGAAGTGCGATAGTGCTGCTTCAGTCTCGTTTCTCCTTCTCTGTGTCCTCAAGCCCATTGTCCCGTTTTGTCTTTCATGTCCTTGTTTATCACTCTGTGAGACACACAGACACACACACACTCATTAGCACTGGCAGAACATTCCGTTGGACCTGGGATCGCCCTTGGGAGGAAGCATGAATATGTTTGTGTGATGCCACAGAGGAGTGATGGCAACTAATCAGAGGCATCTGCTCCTTCACTGTTCCAGCATCATCTCAGCACAAAATAAAAATATCCTGTATTTCTTTTTGCAGCCCGTCATAAAATCAACAGCACATGGTCATTCAGATTGAAGTTTTTTCCTCCCTCTATTTCTCGGCCTCACCAAAAAAAGAACCGTGCACCAACTGACAACATGTTTCATGTGTGCCGTTGGTGGTTGTGATGCACTTAACAAACAAGTATTTGAACAAAAGTTAGATAAATTGTTCTGAGACTCTGCTGCCTCTGGTTTGTTGAGTAAGATCAGACACACAAAAGGAATTAAACCTTTACTGCAAATGCATGAAAAAAATAATCCAAGAGAGTAACGTCTGCTACATGACACACCAACGCACATAATAAGACGAATGTGAATACAAATGGATGCTAAATCTGAGCAGGACAAAGATTTCGGTGTGAATTTATCTAGTGCACGTACATGGATGTCTACTACTGAGCTGAGAACTGACTGGCAGGTGATCGATTTCCGTTTGTCTCCTCGGACGAACACATCAGCACTCTGGTTCAGGTCTGGGACAGGTTCCTCTAGCCTCACTATTGAGCTTCTAGCTCTGACGTGACCTGAAATGCGTTGACGTCACGACCGAGGATGGGAACAGTGTCTTTGTACTTATCAACATAGGCAGTGGATGTTCAGCAGCAGACTCCTAAATGTGTTCCACACAAATAACAGGAGGCTTCACGGCAGGCTGCCTTCGATATGTTTATTATTGAAAAATAATAAGTACAATATTCATATAGTGTGAAAACAAAACAATGAGTAGTATCGAGAATGAAGTGCAGAAAGAAGTCAATGGACAGACATAATGAAATAAATGTAGTCATAGAATAGTTTATATTTTGGACATAAATGGAGAGTTTTATAATTGTGGCACCTTTGATAGGTGTTTCATTTTGCTTCATTTAATTTAAACAAGCAATAGGAAGGGTTTGTCATTTGGAAATTGGATTTATGGAAGTAGGTGGTGGTGGACTGACACTTTACAGCCGATTTGATGTGAGTAGGTGGTGATGATGTCAGGCTGGTGATTCTTCACCTCGTAATGTATCGCACATGGATAAAAGTGGCAAAAAGCGCTTACTGTTCGGCACATGCGCACCACGATCAAATACGGATCAGGTTTCAAACGCTGGTTCGTAAAAGTTCTTCGGTTTGGCGCATGCGCACTTTATCGGGGCATGTGCACTATATTATTGGCGCATGTTCTGGGAAACACATTGGATACTGACGGACACCTGGCAGGCTCATGCTGTCACCAGTAACACGGTGATCACAGGTAAATTCTGGCGCAGAAAAGGAAGGAACGCATCAAATACACCCGGACGTTACGGTGATTGATTGGAGCTTCGAGTGTAAATGCATTCACGTTAATGATCTAATAATTCATTAACTCTTGCTGCAGTGTCACATCACAGAGCGCAGATGGTGCTGAGCTGGGATCAGTCTATTCCCCTGCAGTTTTATGTTTTAATCTGGCAGTAAACCAATTATGCATGACAAATTTAATATTACAAGTAGATGGAGTTTGGTTGAGGCATAGTGTCGCTGCTCCATGTGCATTTGGACACATTCAAACTGTTCCCTGCACAACACATTTTACATTTTGCTGTTCTATATTAATATTACAGACCTTAAAAATGCTCAAAACAACAATTGGCATCTTTGTTGACCATTTTTTTATTATCAGGAATTCAGCCACAGGCTTTATTTGTGCATATAGTTTGGGACCTTTTTGGTTCTTGTCCCATTTCAAGTGTGACTTGTGATTTTGGTTCCTACCTGCCTTGGATCCAGGGGACGGATTGGAGCGTGATGGTGTTGCAATCACATGTTGTTCAAAGTAAAACGGTAGCCCCAAAAAAAAATCATTGTTGCAGATAAAATGATAAAAGAACCAACTAAGCCAAATAACCAAAACATTGTACATGTTCACAATGTGTCGTCTGTCGCCTCAGAACAGCCACCGGACGAGGAAACGCACATCGGCTGCAGTGATCTCATGCTTTTCAGTCACTTCCCAGAGCTTGTGACCAACTTTATTGATTGTCTTTCCACCCAGATTCTCTTTTGTTGCGAACATGTCGGTGATGTTTCGGGCCTCTAGAGAACCAACATTGTCTGACTGCTTGTCCTGAAACTGAGGAACAATAATGACGGTTACAGGACACAGGTTCACTGTGGCCATATTCACCGTAGAGAAAAGTAGTGGCAGTGGTGGAGTTAGCCATTAACTGCATCGTAGGCAGTGCGGTATTTTATGATTGTGGTCAGTGTTTTAAGTCACAGTTTGTTTGTTTTTTGTATTTTTATATTCTGGCTCTATGTTCATTGTTTGGCACCTTTCACAAATTCTTGGTATGCATGCACATACCTGGCAATAAAAACAGATGTGATTCAGTCTCAGATCACACCAGTTTGTCAAAATGTCTAATGTCATGAACCCACACTACCGGTTTTATTGTAATATGAAAGATTGCATGACTCTATATACACATATATACATATCTATATCCATATAGACGTGGACATATCTTATGGAGATAAGTTTCCACCGACGCATCAACTGGTCAGTGTGTTGGACCATCAAGGACCAGAGGGTTCTTATGATCCCCCCCGCACGTTTACCACCTCCCCCTCTGCCACATCTCCTTCAGATACCGCAGATGATCATTAATCTGTGCGCTTTTGACTGCGCCGCAAATAGGCCCTAACTGCCTCCCTGCAGTTTGTGGCACAGATGATTATCATTGAGACGACTGAAGCACTGAGGGATGTGTCCCCCAGGGGCCACCGCTGCCCGTCTCCTCCATCACTGCCACTGACCCTCTTTGTTAGCCCATCACGCCCAGTGGATGGAGGAAAGAGGAGGCATTGTCGGTGCACGTGTGTGTGTGTGTGCATGTGTCCTAGCCAAAAGGTAGATGGCTCTCATGTGACGTGAGCGCACATGAGGCTTCATGAACTGTTCTTATCATAGTCCAGTTGTGATGCGGTGTGATGCCTCTCTGACCCTATATATATATATATGTTACGAATAATGTGAGTCAACGGGTAATATGCAAACTACCCGTGTTTTTGGGTAATGCGTAAAGATACTACATCTAGCTAGCTGGCAAGCTAACGTTATCAACGTTATCAAAGTTAGCTACCTATAGTAGCTAGCTAAAATACCTAGTTAGCTGACAATCTGTGAGCTAGTTCTAACCCTACCAACTCAGAACGACGGGTTGTTTGCAATCTACCCGTGTATTCGGGTTATATATATTGTATACACACCCTATACGGTATATTTTTTATTTTTATTGAATCTGTGTTTTTAAATGCACCGACAAGGTTTGTTGTTGTTGTTGTTGTTGTTTGTTGTGTTTTCTAAAGCTTCAACCACTCACTTACTTTGACTGACTAATGCTTTCTCATACCGTCTCATTAACCAGACACTTGAGAAGTTTATCATTACTCAGCAGAACACTTCATCATTTTCTGTTCAAATCTGCGAGTGTTTTTTGGAGTGTGAAATCGCTCAAATTAATTGACTCCCTTTTTTTTCCTGCAAAATAATCTGGGGATAATGGGCTCAGAGCTGAAGGCGCGGATGCTAATTTCACATCAATTAATACTATTCAGGGAGAGCCTAATAACTGATTGCCACTGCACTAACACAGCCCAACCATATTGCTTTAATTTTCAGTGTAATTAAGGACTTGAGATTATAGATCTCATCATCAATCTTCATCAGAAAACCTTGCATTTATAAACAGAGAATGAACTCCTGTCTGCAGGCATGTATATTCTTTCCGTTCTACCTTGGAGAGCAGGAAATGACAAGAGTCATCCTCAGATGGAAAACAAATGCATGAAACCTGAAAGAGAGGACGAGAACGATTGCAACACTTGAATCAATCTGATGTGAAGAAGAGAGTGAAACTGGCCTACATCAGCATCATCAGATATCATGAATTATACCATGGTCATCGTGAATGCTCTTTTCTGATTGGCTGGCAGCCGTGCGTTAAAACCGCTAAATGCGCACGTAGTCCACCTCATGTTAACATTTGTAATATCTATCCACGGCGCAACCTGTTGTACTGGCAACATGAAACAGCAAATGGATGATGTTAACATGTCTTTCAACTTGTTAGGAGAAGAATTTTGACGAGTAGGATACTGTGCTTAGGTGTTTTAAGACGGGGGGGACGAGGGGGGGCGCTGAATAACACATGAAAACACCAATTAATGATCTCATTTCTGTTTCTTTGGCAAATGACGATGGTCACGGCTTCGTGTCGGGTGGTTCTTCGCCCCCACGTCGTGCCTTTAAAACCCTCTGACGCATACCCACCCACCATGTAACAGTTTTGCCCTGAACACAACTGCTTTGAACAGTAATTTAAAAAATGAACGTTAACGTGAACGTCAGTTTCAATAACAACACAGTGACAACATCAGACTGTAGAACAAGAGGAGAAAATCAAAGATCAGTTCCACCACCAGAGCCAATGATGTCACACTGTTCATTGACAAAGGGAACTGGGCTAAATTGCCAGTGAACAGGGAAAGTCATTCTTATTTCTTGCTGCCACTGTCGTTGTCGTTATTGACCTATGGTTCTTTGTGGTTTGGTTGAATTCTCACCTTCATTCTGCGTTCGGTGCATCCAGATTCTCTCTGTGCTGTATTTTTGTAACTTCCGGTCTGCGCGATCTGCTCTGTGGATATGGAACATGTTATTTTCTTGATGATTGTGATCATTTGTGCCCCCTCCAGAAGCTGGTGTCATATGTACAGCAGCAGTGCGATCGACAGGCTGCACATTCATTTCATTTACTTCATCACCTCTACCATTGTCTTCCTCTCCATGGGCGTTGGATGGTTTCGGTCTTTGGGACAATGTGACTGTAACATAAAAACTGCAGTAATTTTGTACATTTCATCACTTTATGCACCCAAATATAATGGTGTCGGCATCTTGCATTTATGTCTGTAACTCTGTAAAGTACGGTGGAGGAGAGAGGCTGAAAGTTTGGAAATTTGCAGGAATAAGGTCAAAAAGATTGTTGCTTAGCTTTTATATAATATCATGTGAACCAGTCTATGAGAATATGTCGCCCATCATCAGCACTAATGTATTTACAGTGGAATGTGACAAGCTGCTGAACAGAGGAGCACTTGTGCTGAGTGTGAATAACACTCGCAGGAGTCACGTTGAACTAAACCGTGGGCGAGTCAAGAGCCATCATGAGAAGTTTCAGAAGAAAAAACCTTTTCTGTTCTTGTGAGTCACTTTGTCAAAAGGTAAAACTCTCACGCTGCAGGAACAAGGTCAAACCTGTTCTCAGGTTGGACAATGCAAATGAAGGAGAGATGGCGTTTCAGTCCCTCAGTCCTCGACACACTCTCCTTCTGTTGTTTTGTGAGCTTGAGGTGACATTTTTTATTATATGACACACATTTTACCAATTAGTTGGAAGATATTATGTGCTGGAGCGAAGGCACCCGGACTTCAAATCCTATGGTGTGAAAGGAACATCGATTGAATACTGAACAGCAAGTTCCAATAACTCAAAATGCATAAATAATTCTGAATCTGTCTCTGCCATCAAAGTTTTTCTGTGTATATCAAATGAGAGCAGCTAATGTTACTAATATCTTTTCTGCTTGGAATCATCACTTTGTCTTTGTCTCCCAGACTTTTTAGGTCCCAACCTAGTGCCAACTTTTTTATGGCAAAGACCCAAAAAGTCAAACAAACCACCATTAAATGAGGTTTTAGGTGTTAGTATGAAACCATCGACCATAATACAAGTTGAAAGTATTTCACAATGCGGGTGACACCTCGGGCACCCTTCAAGGACCCCTGGACTTTGAGAACCACTGCTCCGGTGCGCAGGATGCCTGAGTAAAAAAAAAAAAAAAAAAAGTTCTTCCTTGCTTTCTCTCACAGCCGATGTTGATCCATAACAGCAATAAGCTGCCTCCTCCAATCCATCTCACATCAATACCCAGGATTGTTTGGTCCACAAAATGTCATCAGAACACACAAAGTGCTTTTTGCAAACATTCTATCAGGGCAGCTGAAACAGACGTGTGTGAAATAGAACAGTGGCAGCAGATTTGTCCAAGACACTGTTCGGCAGACTGTCTCAAAGTCATGTGCAGGAACCCTGAAGGACTCCCAGGAAGAGGAATGGGCATCTCTGGTGCATTCACTAACTGGGTGATGAATGAATTACAGCTCCTAAATTTAGCCAGGCAGTCTACCTTGAAATCGGGCTAGACTTCCATCTTAGAGGAGCCGACAGGCTGCACATTATGTCAGGAGCCATAACCTCTATTTCTACAAGAAGGAAACAGAAAGATTAATGTCCGAGCAAACATTTTATGTTGCAAGAATAGAATGCTGCAGATGGACTGCTGCTGACATTTGTCTGACTGGTCTGGGGGAGGGGGTGCCCAGCGGCATCATTTTGTCAGAGGAGAGATTTGGGCATGCAAACATTTCCCGGAGGCTGTGCTGCTCTGGAAATTCCGGCAACTGACCTCATTTATTTGTTTTTATTCATTCATGGGGATGATATTCATGATCTGGGAAGGTCATGAAGTTAATCGACTCGATGAGGACTCGAGTGGTTCACATATGGACGACAAAACTCATCTGACTTACAAAATGGCCCAGTTCAGGAATGACTTGTTAGTTGTGTTTAGTAAGAAATCATGTCCAGATCCTTTTCATCTGAGAGTTCATTGTTGTTGTTTTTCGTCACTTTTTGTTGTCATCACACTGAAGTACACACAAACTTGTGCTTCCCAACTCCACAAAAAAAAGTACTGACAATGCAAAAAATCAAGTCCAATGTGATGCAAAAGATTTTTGAGTTTTCTCAACTTTTGTTATTGACCTGAGTCAATGTTAACAACATCAGACAAATCTATTGCACCACATTGACTTGCTATTTGCATTTTCAGAGCTTTTTTTTACTTTTTTTTTAGTGCAGGGTGCCTCCAGTGCATATCAGACGACTGGATAGCGCTGTGACCGATCAGAACAACGGACAGTGACGATATCAGAGTGACGGAAAACGAGTCAATGGCTGAGTTGGATGGAGAGACAAAAGTATAATGGAAACTTTGGCCTTTGTTGGTCTTCTAAAGTCCATTCAAGCGGCTGCTCTTCCCACAGCCCCGCCCACAGACCCATCATGGCTCTGAGCCCGCCTGTATCAGACCGATTAGTCTTCAGTGATTTCTGGGCATCGTTGATCAGCTCCAGCGGCTCTCCTGTGAACCCGCAGACCAAATCTGAATTTCCAGGCTGACCTCTTGAAGCTTCGCAAGGATCCTCGTGAAATCACTGGTGAATCCTAAAAGTGTCTTGACTGATAACTAGAAGGTCTGCTTATCACTTTCTAAAGTGGTTGGAGTGATGCTGCTGTTCTCTGGGGAGTTTACCAGGAGTTTTACCACAACGTATCACAACAGGACAGACGGCTCAACTTTACCTCCAAGAAAACCCAATCTGCAGTGTCTCTGCATGAGAACGTGTTCCTCTGAAAAAAAAAGTCAAACCATGAAAGGGGAACCTTGGCCTTTGAATTACTCCGGAAAGCTGAGCTGGACCACCAAGTTCATTCTATTTTTACACCTTGTCTTTGTCCTCCTCTCCTTGATGTCATGAAATGGCAAAAGCAAAACCTTTTCTCTGCTCGTCGGTGTGTCAAGCATTCACAACTGGAAGTTAAAGAGAGAAAAGAAAGGAAGAAAAAACAACAACAACAACAACAACAACATTGCTCTTTATGAATCAGCAGTGTGTCAGTGTGTGAGTGGACAAGACAGACGCTTCATGCTTCAATAGGTTTTCAATCTCATACTCAGCAGGGCGGAAGGTTGTGCCCATAAGCTTGAAATCACATTGGAAAGGTCCTTCTTGTCTCAGCAAGGTATTGTCTTTGGCTTGCACTTTCTTTATTCCTTGGCTGCAATATGTCCTATTCGGTATTCTATAAAACAAAAAAAGGACAAAAGAGCCGTCCGTTAATCCCGCTGCCGGGCTCGGAGCAGCACACATCAAATGTACGATGATGACAGGATGAGCCGGTGGTCCCTGTTCGTTTTGGTGCTTTGAGAGCTGCCATACTCGATTACATCCTACATGTCCGCCTGGGTATTACGGTTGACGAGGGGGAAAGCTGTTCTCTATCGCCGCTCCCACACAGCCATGACTCACCAACACACCCTCCACCAGGCATTGTGGCCGAACCCCGAACACCCCCAAGAAAATCCTTCCGCTGGCCCCCGAGCGACAGCAGGATTTATCCACTTGAGCCCTCAAAGCTCCCGTCGCAGCACAGGGAGCTGAGACACTGAACTGAGGGTGTGTGTCGGGGGGCGTGGGGTGCGTGACACATTCACACTTGATTAGGTGATTCACAGTTGGGTTTTTTTAATCAAATCTGTGCCTATTGTACTGAGGATGTTGTGAGTATCACAGAAACCGCTGTGTCATTTTCTGAACTCACAGCAGTCGCAGGTCATTTCACATTTGAAGTGTTCGACAGTCAGAGGTCAAACAGATGGACGTGTACATTTCATTTGCACTCCCATTCCACACGTCTGTGTATTTAGCTCTTTGTATGTTTGATGATTCAGCAGTGAGAGACGCTGCTGCTGAACCGACCATGAAAATTCTTTCTTGCTCTTTCCGAGCATCAGAGGTTTCTGTTTGGAGCGCTGAGTGTTACCACGACCAAGTCAAATAAGACACATTGTGTGTTTTCAAACGGGATTTGCCGCTGACGTGCGACGTCTGGTCCATCAAGGCTGCACACGCTTCACAGCTCCTTTAGTGGCGCCTCATCCTTTCAGATCACTGTTAGCGACTTTCCGAACTCGCGATCATTATTTCCAGCAGCGATATGCATCAGAGACGT
>CAAKHB010000530.1:39906-59348 GCA_901007665.1 Aeoliscus strigatus
ATAATAATAATAATGATGATGATAATAATAATAATAAGTAAAGTTTCTTCACAGGAGAGTGATGGACAGTAAAGTAAAAGTAAAGTGAAGTCAAGTGAAATCCTCCAACATAAAAACAACCTATATGCATATATTTTATTCATATATGTTTGTCCGACATAGATTTCACTTTTTGCCGTGCTGATCATTGTAATAGCTGACAAAAATGTCTGTACACTGACCTCAAAACAACAACAACGTCTCGGATTTCTGACCTTGCTGTCTGAATAGCAACTTGAATGACAAAATGCCACCAAAGCGTCGGTGCCGGCAGTATTCACACAAAACACAAGAAGATGTGCGTTACCTCACACGTAGTCACCGCTAAATGAATTCTGCTGACGCTCTTTACCTTTGTGGCTCAAACTCTTTGCGAGCCCATTCAATTATTCATGTCATGACGATGATGATGTAAATCTCTCTGTCACCAAATGTGTCACATTGTGTCTCCTATCACGTCTTTGTTGTCATTATCACGAAGGAGGAGGATTACTGAAAGACTAGAGATAAAGGCCAGAAAATGAAGTTTCTCCAAATGAAGCAACAATATCAAGAGCTGTAAAAAAAAAAAAGAACAGCACCCAAGTGTGTATTCTGTCAAGGGATTCTAGTCACTGTAGCACTTTGACACCACTCGTAGCAGCAGTGACACATGTGAACCCCCTCTTAAGATGACTGTGCTCAGTACCTGAGGGAAGCATTTTGTCTTCATCAGTACCTGATGAAGACAAAATGGAATATTCCCTGGCCAGTTAGTAGTCAAGAAAATATCCTCAATGTGCAGTTGTGCAGAAGATGTGACTGATATAGTGAAATAACCTGGATTATCAATATCTGTAGGTTTGTGTACAAAAAAAGGTCTCAGAGTGAGTGTTTCACCACACAGAACAGGCAGCTTTGGAAACGTGGCCGTATTATAGGTATATTATAGGTTTATTAACCCTTTACTGGGCTCTGGCTGACATACTTTTTCAAATTCCCAATTTCACCCCTGGAGAGTTAAGATATATTAGAAGACTTTTTTTGTATTTCACACTAAAGAGGTTTCTCTTTTTTGTTGATGAATCAAAATCAGAGTATTGACCACATGTGTGTCTGGTTTAGGGTAAGAAGATTTACCAGAGAAATCTCTTAAGAAACTTTTATACTTTACAACATATACAATGTGTGTGTGAGATGGATGGATGGATGGATGGATGGATGGATGGATGGATGGATGGATGGATAGATAGATGTGTGATGCTGTGTCTTAAAACTGGAAAAGGCTGCAAGATGTTTTTACCAGTGCAAAGTAAAGACTGAATCAGCACAGAAGCTGAAAGAAAACACACACAATCTGAATAAGCCCGACTTCTTTTGGCGCTAACGAAGGAAGGAAGAAGACGTTTTAATGGGGCATGTGTATATTCTTAGCATGAAAAAGTGGAACTCGCTTTGGTTTCGTGTTGGGAGTGATTGAAAATAGGATCAAAGGCACAAATATAAATTAAAAGTTTAACGCAAGAGCTTGTTATTGGAAATAGGAGCGTTAAGTTCATAAGCTCACACTGGCCTTTCTGCTGCTGCTTAATGATCCGCTGGCGAGTGTGTGTCGTCCACACAGCAACTACTACACACACACACACAAACTGATTTGGTAATGAGCTGTAGCTGCGTCACAGCATGAATGTTTACAATGATAACATGAATTTCGCCAAATGGTCCAGTGAGGCTGCAAATCTACTCGGTAACCCGAGGGTCGACAAGCAGGAGTCAAATGAGGAGCTGTATTGTAAATGATTTCCTCTCCCAGTGCAGACCTGCTGGAGAGTGATAAACCAGGCCTACACACACACACACACACACACACACACACACACACACACACACATTCACAGCAGTGAGCAGGGTTTTCAAGGACCGACCATCCTCCCTTTGGAGCACCACAGGCAAATTTGTGTCTGCCGGGATCCCACTCGGCTCCCACCAGATAGCGCGGAGGGAGATGCAGTTCTCTGCTCTGAGCCGTCCAACGATGAGCAAACATACGGTGGAGCGAATGCTCGATTTACGAGAAAGAGGATGAAAGAGGCAACGCAGTGCTGAAACTGGAGCTGGTGGTGTTTTCATGTGATTATTGACGCCCAAGGGGAGTTTTTATACACACAGGCAATAACCACCAAAGACTCTAAGAGCTCCAGTGAGACACCAGCAGGCCCAGGCTACAGCCGCAGAGATGCTGGTGCTTTTGTCTTGTGTCAGCAGGTGTTTTATACACTGGGGCGACTAAAGATGGCGCGTGAGGAAAAGCAAATCACTGGTGAACTGTCTACATGCTTAAGTGCTTCTGCTCATTTGCCGGCGTGCTCCAGCGTGAGGATTTACACCCGCAGTAAGACTGTCAGAGTGAGGACGTAGAGAGAAGGGTGGAAGGGGCTTGATTGGACGTCACCATGTGCCATCAACACGTGAGCGGTGAGACGACCCGCTTGGGTAAACGTGGAGTATCATCGATGTCCCTGTGTGTGTGTGTGTGTGTGTGTGTCCGTCACCATCAGGTTAAGAACCACCGCACGTTATCCTCTCCCACTAGAACGGGACATTATTCAGACGAGGCGAGTACATTTGATGTTGCACTCATCAAATGGACTCAGATTATACGGTTTATATTTGTTGTAAACTAAATTGATTGTAAACATTTACAAGTAGTGAAAATATTGTTCTTGAACTAGAATTTTTTTAGACCTTTTTTTAACTGTTTTTTTTCAATATTTCCTTACAATTGAACACATCTAATCCCTGTGTTGCTTCACCTGCAAATAATCTAATCCAGAATGCCCTTATTATATAATCATATTACAAATATTGACATAATGACCTCAAAATCCTGATTTTCAGACCATGTTATATAGATAAACCTTTGTTGTGATTAATGTACCACATAACTTACTATGTAGCAGTAGTAGTTGTATTTTATCATCGTGTTTTACAGCACAGTTCATGCTACAGGATCAGATTACACCTAATTCACTTACAAAATTTAAACAGGAATAAGGTTGGTTGCTAACTCCAAAATGTGCAAATAAACCTCATAAAAATATACTGATGTATAAAGTAGCATCTGAATTTCTGTCATGTCAATAACCTGATCTCTGGGGCTCTTCACCCACCAGTGACAAGGAAAATGGAATGACACACTAGACTGTACCTGCTGGAGGATGCTCTGGCCTGGACCACACCCCCTCGTGGAGGAAGCTGCAGCCATCTTTCATTCCCTGAATCCTGGGATTCAGTTTGTTTCTGACAGTGTGGACAACAATGTGAAACACAAACATCTACATATTTTCGTTATGTTGAAGTTGACGTCGACACAGGTGGCACAGGAGGCAGGTGGGTGCGACATTTACCCCTTCAACTCATTTCAAGCCCCCAGAAGACCCTGAGCCATCACACCAGTCAGCTTCCGGATGTCAAGGCTTTTTCTTCTTCTTCTTTGTGACGCACGTCCAGCATGTTGATAAACAGTAATTGCCCCCGTTGTCAGGCTGTATCCTTATGTCAGGCAAAGTGAAACATGGCATCCGGCTAAAGCGACAGGACACAGACACGAGAGGAAACCTGTGCTGAAAGCCAAACAATTCAGCTGCAGAGGGGAGGTGCTGGATGAGAGGATGGAGTCATACTCACCTTTACCATCACGGATTTCTGTGGTTTCTGCTCTTCAGGACAGTGCAGCATTTTGTTAAAAAGGAACCAATGGTGTTCACTTTTTTTTTTGCTCCACATGCAAATAGTTTAATCCACAATGTCCAAATGTTAAGATCATATTCAATGATACAAAAATATTCACATCATGACCTCAAGGTATTAAGACTGTAAAACATTTTAATAAGAAAACCGGTTGCACAGCAACCAGCCGCGAGAACCGGATGAATGCATATTCTGTCTGAAAATGGCTCCTGGTGCGATGAAAGTACGCTCGTCATATCGAGGGAATAATGATACCGAAGGCTCAACTTGACAGAAGCAATTATAGTAGACGGGGTTGAAGCCTTAATCAGAATTTGTGGAAATAAAACCACAAATGCAGGCGCGGTGATGTTATCTTTGTCACATTATCGCCAAGTGTCTGAAATGCTTAAATATAGTTTCTGTGCATCAACTTGACACACGCTCAAGGAAAAGAACTTAATGGTAAATCTGGGGGGAAAAAAAGGAAGTGGTGTAGAAAAGATGTAGACAGGACCGGCTAATGCAGTTGAGAGAAATAATGTTCGTAAAACGTGGTTTTCTTTTTCTTTTTTGAACAGGAATATGATTTATTTTAGGGGAAAGAAAATAAAATCTGATAAGATGGCGACAAACACTTAAGAAAATGAGTCAAATCAGGAGGATGGAAGGAGGACTGTACAGGCGGCAGCTGGAGGTGTTTCACGCTGCCGACCGGCGGCGGATGACAAACGCGCCCCTCTGCAGCTGTGCCAGGTAGATCCGCATCTTTGTGCTGTCGCTCGTCTTTCTCACCCAAATCTGAAGAACAGAGACAAACATTTTGACCATCGTCTTTGAGAAACAAACCACACTGAAGTCCAGCTCAATTACATGACACTCAAAGAGGTAAAGAAATGACAGCTGATATTTCATCCCACTGTCAATCACACTCAACACTTCCTGGCTACTCTCATTCCAGCTGAGTGCCCTGTGCTGCGTTCACTGATGCCCTGAAAGGAGACAACTTTGATCGCCATGGAGAGAAAATGAGAGCTACACAACCTGAAGTGAGTCATGCGTTTGATGTCTACTTGCAGTGGTAGAACACTCCACGATTGATGTCTGAGTGAGAATGTACAGTGCACAGATAGGCAGGGACAGAAATAACTCGCCTTTGTACTTGGATTTGGTGGCAAAACAAAAATAACCGAGATGCAAAGGTGTATTTTTACTGGAATACACTCCTCAAGTTAGACAGAGCTAGAATGTGTTGCAGCATCGCTGTGTTTAGAGAAGGAAACTACAAAACCGAGTAAAACCACTAACTTTAATAAAAGGCAGGTGGCCTCGACCCTTAGCACTGACCCTGATACGAAGCCATGTTTTCAGACTTTTGGCTCGCGCACTGAACACACCGTGCTTTAACCAGCATTTACTTCAAGAAAAGAGCTGAAACTTTATGAAAACAGGTCAACTGGCCTCTCTGTGGTTCTAACCGCAGTGACTTTGACCTCCAGTGATCCAGCAGGTTTTAAACCTCGCAACTCTGTCCAGGATTGACAGCTATTGCCCACCTCGTTGGTCCCGACTGAGCTGATGACACAGCTAATCTTGGTGTTGTCCTTAGACTCCAGATAGATGGCCTGGCTCTTGTGGTACCTGTCAGCACATAAACAAAGGTGGATGTAGGCAGGTAGGTGGCTCATCACACAGGAACAAAGTGGGATAAATAAATCCAGTCCTCGTAATGATCAGGAGATCAGAAGTGTGTAAGACGTCGTCTCACACAGTGAATTTACAGCGTGTGAGACCGTGGTTTTATGGTTGGAGGTCGGGTTAAGGACGACGGCGGTGAGGAGGCGCGGATGTCAACAAGTCGTATATGTTGTGTTTACAACCAGCTAAGAGCTGAACACACAATGTCTTCTCATCCTTTATTTACACCTGACTTCACGATGCGGTGAAGCTTCGAACCGAGGTCATGAAGGACGACTGGAGAACGAATCTCCTTGAGATGCTTTGCTGGCATGAGTCTTCTGAGGCATTGAAGCGGTGAGATTTCACTTAGAAATTGCGGTGCGCGACCTCTCGTCCATATCAGCAGCTCATTTATTCTTCAGCTGGACTTTTGGGGGGTCTGATGAGGGCCGTCAGCCAAGCGTTTCATTCTCCTCCTGTCTACTGAATTGATTGTAATGCAGCTGCTTGTGAATATGTTCAATGTTAATCCAAACAGCGGTGAGTTCAAACTGAAGAAGATCTCCTCAGAAATGTGGCCATCTAGTGGTAACATGAGCTATGTGAGGAAAGGGGGTCAACTTAAAAAAAACAAAACAGCAGAACACATGAACCATACCATCTTTTGTCGTAGTACAGTTTTCCCTCCTCGATACGGGCCTCAAAGCGCTGTGACGGGTTCTCCATGGGAGCTGAGGGGACGTGTTCTGGAGATGAAGGTGACACTAAAGATAAAGATGATATTAGTATTAGTGTAGATTTTGGCTGAGGTGACTCTTTGGTGGTCTGGACAGGAGAGTCAGTGACACACAAAGTCACCAGGCCGAGAACACCACCAGCACCACCACCAGCACCACCACCAGCACCACCACCAGCAGCAGCAGCAGCAGCAGCTTGCTTAGTTCATGTCTCAACCAGTAGAGGCCGCCACTGTGCATATATTATATATTTACATACCTGGTCGTTTCGGTGACTTGAGCTGCAATGACAAGGTGTTGAAATGTTATATTCAATTAGAAAAAACAAACATAAAAACAAAAGCAGGCAGAGTGTTCAGCTATCTATTTAAATTACCTTATTCAACGTTCTGAGATCTTCCATGATCTGTTCGTCTGATAGTAAATAATTTAGCTGAGGTATGGAGAGTCAAGGAGGGCGCCGCACACCGACATGAAGTTTAAATACAAGTAAGAGTCTGAAAAGGACAGTGAACTGGACTGTGTAAAGGATATCTGGTGCCGGTTTTCTCCGTTTGTCTGGTATTGGGACTGGGTCATTCGGTCGTCTCCTCAGTTTTCGGGTCATAATAGGTTTTACCTCCATGGAGTCTGAGAAGGACAGAAATACAAAGTGTATAATTTGGAAAATCGTTTTTCTTTTTTTTTTGCACACAGACACTTTAATGGGGAAACACAAAGTCTTCAAAGTCTTCTCTTACCCCCTGTCAGCTCCATTGTTAACTTTTCATTCTCAATCATCTTTTTCTTCTCTTCTAGCTCCGCAATGAGGTTTTCCTTCAGTTCAACCTTTTTATCGTCAAACTCCTTTACCGCTGCCTTCTTCTCCTTTATGTAGTTTCTCTCCACCTGCTCCGTCTGCAGGTTATTCCGAGACAGACGAGAGGGAATATGACGAATGGAAAAGTGATATTCATGTTGTAGTGCATACATAGAATATATGATCCTTCATTTTGCTGGGTTGACTCCGCTCACCTCAAGCTGAAGAAAAAGATCTGTAAGGGGAAATGAAAAACATTATACACACGGATTTTTTTGTTTTGCTTTACATTTTATTAAATTTAATTATTTGGAATTACAGACTCGTTGCAGAGGCCTAAAATTATTTTTTTTCTCCCCACTACAGCACTGAGCAAACAGCAGGAAGCTTCACATCGCTGAAATGGCACAGCTGCTTCTCTTCAACTTGCCTGCGTTCCGGAGTCGCTCTTTGTACTGCTGGTCTAGCTTCTTCATCCTCTTTTGATATTCCTGTAACGTACCTGCATAGAGGAAGTCACATTTCCACAAACTGAAAACAGAGTCACCATGACCATGACATGTCAAAACACCTTGCAGTGACTTTTTGATGCCATTTTCATGATTGAGTGAATAAGATAAGCAACATGAGTGAGAGGAAAAGTATGATTTATATATCCCCCCAGGTGAACCGTCTCTCTCTGTTGTTTGTAAACCAACAGAAATATGATGTAGACGTTAAAGAAGAGGAGAGGTCGACATCAGTTAACATCCATTTTCCTCTCTGCATTTTGAATCCACCTATGACCTGTGCTCCTCAGCCTGGACCCAGTTGCTGCACGGCTGATCATACAAAGAAAATCCAAGTGATTACCTTCTTGCAATTGCTGCAACTGTCTTTTTAGTGAGGCCAGCTTGTCTTGGTACATTCTGCAGTAAAACAAATAACAGTTAGGACTAACCCCTCCATTATAGCTCAATGCACAATTGGCAAAAGACTCACTGCTCCTTGATTTCTACGTAGTCGTCCTCTTCGTGCTTGGCAAGATCTGTTTCACTGGCATCTTCTGTATCTGGAATGGACCAATGACACGAGAAACACTGACTTGGACAATAACATTTCTAAATACTGTGAATAATGATATTTATATATGCTATTTATTATTATTAGTCCGTTACTCTCTTTAATCTTGATTTGTTTATTGGTTTTGTGTGTGTGGTCAACTGCTGTGTGCCTTAAATTACTCCCTGGGACAGACAAAGTTTTCTGAATTGAATGAAACTAAATCCCAAGTAGACAATTGTCTTACTTTAAGTCAACAGACATTTTTACATGTAACAGATAGTTGGTTGCTGTGCTGTTATGCTGAATTCTGCTCATTAACCAAACCTCAGCCAACCCCCCCCCCCCACACCTCCTCCTCCTCTGGATCCCCACAGGTGTTGGGGACAGATTTTGACATGACACCGGTAACATGACTCCACAAAGACGGCAGAGATCCATGCGGATGTCCGGACGTGCGTGGCACTGATGAGGTAATGGTGAACACCCTGCTCCAGGATGACACCGGAGAACCGGCATGAGCTGCACAAGTTCACACTAACAAACATATTCTGGACCTCATTTCCGACCGACACCACATAGCCAGTCCAAGCTAATGACAACTGAGAACACGGAAACGCTTCACACTCGTTTCACCCACGGACATGTACATGGATTTCGTCGTGATAGTTGAAATGTCTCAACATTTTAGCCGCATGGTGCGGACAAGCCGGCTAAGTTAACCAGACCGGGCTGTCAAGCTCCCAAGACACCGCTAACAACTTAAATCAAGACTGTAGAGTGGCCAAGTTGGTAGCCGAGTTTAACAGCTAACATGTCAACCAGTTCCCCACTATTCCTATTCCTACAAAACCCGACAAAATACAAGGATGCGGCCCGGTCGTTTAACGCTGACACAGCAGCTTTCATTTTCGATTAGCATTAGTATGCTAGCTGCTGTTAGCTCCGTCTGCTGGTGAAAGTACACACAGGTTTGGAGCTCGTTTTAAGGATCGTGGGCGATGCTAAACCCTGAAAATATCGAGTGGGCAAAAACTTGAACTCTGTCGTTCAAGTGGACGTCGATGTCAGGAAAGGGGCTAACCTTGAAGTGTTGTCATCGCCTTGCTTTCTCCTTGTCTTTTTCTCTTTAACTGTAATCCCGTCGTGTCTCACTCAACAGTGTGACAAGGGCAGTGCAGTGGACACGGTACGCAGGTTTTCGCCTGCCTGCGATCTGTCAATGTCCAGGGCTAGTGTTAAGTAGCTAATGAGCTAATTGTCGCTGTGGTTTCCATTTCGGACGTATCTAGAACGTTATGAACCCAACTTAACGGCAAATCGTCCTATCCGGGTAGACACGAAAACACGGAATGTTTGCAACTTTGCGCAGAACGACGACGCTAGCCATGTCTGGCTAATATTTGTGGTGAACGCCGACGGATGCCAAACACGCCTATGTGGGGCTCGATCGCGAGTAGGCACGTAAACATAGCAGTTTGGTGTTGTTCGAAAATATGAAAATTGACTGGCGATGCCGGAATGTTGAGGTCGTAAAATCATGAGCTCACAATCATCGCGTACGTGTTTTTTTAAAAATATATTTTATTTTATTATTTAACTACACGAGATCTTGGCGGGCGACATACAATAGCTAGCAAGCTAACTATGTGTTGCTTGACCTAGCTCGTAGTCGACTAGCCGACGAAAACAAGCGGATAAAAAAGACCCATGTAAGAATACCACTACTCATTCTACGCGAGAAAGCAGCCAAGTCCCAAGCTTAAACCAACGACACTTTCAAAATGAACAAAACATCAACAACGTGTCGTAAATCGTATTTCCATTCCATTTCCAACAAGTAGACAGAGCCCGACAGTAAGGGGGCTTTTTGTCTACTGTTTGAACGTTACCTTCTTCTGAGTCTCTTCCTCTGAAACTTCGATCGTCGTCTTCGTCCACGCTATCAAGTTCTTCTTCATCGTTGTAATAATCCACCATAGGTGACAGCAAAGTTGAAGCCATTTGTTCTTGCCAAAATATAAACAAACACAAAATAAACAATTGATTTGTGTTTTGCGGCTTGGATCGGGGCCTACAATTGGAAGGACCTCGAGGACCAAGCTGTCAAATCATATGCCTGCATACAATGAGAAGCTTGTTAAAATGTAACATAAATAAAGTCATGTGGTTTTGTAAAACAGACAATATAGACAGTTTAAAATAAGATTTTACTAGTCATTAATTTTCACTTCTATTTTTGGGGATTATATTGGATTTGGATATTTAAGTAGGCACATTTCTAACGTTATTTTCCTATTACGTTCGAGCTGTAGAAATTATTTAGTTATGGAATTATTGATGTTAAGTCCACGTTTTTTACGAACTCCATTGTACTGTGAAAAGTTTATATTCGTTAGGTACACGATTAATATAGGATCATGGAAATTTGTGGGTTGGAGGGCTGTTGTGTAAACATGGTCAAATGTAATCATGGATGCCACTCACATTCCTGTGTGTCTCTTTTAATCTTTTATGTATGATTCAAAGGAATAACCCAATAAATGTGTGGTTGTGTGCGTGAACAAAATGCAGTTAACTATACACTATAACCAACTATACACCACAACCAACGAATATGCGTATATGCAGTCACGTAGAGACGATGTTCCATCGATTGGGTTGATTTTATTTTTTTTATTAACTACAATTTTGATCTTTAGATTAACAACAGGGACGTTGAGGAAATTGTTGGGACTAGGCAATTAAGGAAGTCTTTTGATGATACCAATAATATTATGCAAACCTATGTTTCTAGTGCTTTATAGTATCCTGTATCAGTATTGTAGAAGAATAATTGGAGAAACATTTTTCCAGGACTCATGTACACAAGAATGCACGTAGTTACAGTTCAAAACGGAACCAGCAGATGGCAGCATGGTACTAAGTGGGGTTGGAGAAGCGCTCTACCTCTGAAGTTGCAACAGAAGAGAGATGACACGTCCTGCGCGTCTTGACTGCTTAGTAAAGGAAATGCGTTCGTCTTTAATCCATGTTCTGACTCGCTAGGTCGTCTCAATACGTATGCCGGGTAATACGAGGGCCCCACCGTGTTAGTCATTGATTAAGGGTAACGCTAAGGAGAGGCGCTTACTAGACGAACTGCCGAGTCTGTGCCGAAACGCACCGAAAACGAGAGCAGTGTGGCGCGAGGACGCGGGGCTCCTGAAAACAAGAGTGAACTTTATTTCCGGCCGTCTTTCAAACTAGCTGTCAAACGCCGACGAGGGGTTGTGCTCCTGCTGCTCCCTCCGTCATTCAGGAAGTCCACACCAACTGACAGCACTTCGCCAAGTCGCACCGTCATTTTCACAGTAAATGTTTCAGAAGTGCGGACATTTTACAACGACGACGAGTGTTGCTGCTGTTTTTTTTTTTAAATTTGTATTTTCTTGAGTGCATCAAAGAGGTGAGCGGCTTCTTCTTCTTCTTGTTCTTGTTCTTCTTCTGTTGCCGTCCGTGCCAACGGTTACAAGCCAGGCGTCCTGAGCTGCTAAGCTACCGTGGCTAAACGAAACGTCAAAGCAGGAAAAGTACACACGAGTGAATGTCGGTGATTCTAGTTCGCGTCTGAAGTTAAACACGGACATGCTTTCGACGTTGTTGGGCTCGTTTCAACGCCGCTCCACTCGGTGGAGTACACGGTTAGTACTATCACCAGCTCTACGGGGACTACGTGCGTAGTTTTTATTTTATTTTATTTCTTCAAATTGTATGCCGCTATTAGCCGTGTTTGCTAACGTGCGTACCTGTGCACCTGTTCAAAAACCGACACAGAGATTTGGACGTGTACACTGAAGTGACGGGAAGACGCTGTGCACTTTGGTTTGTCCCCCAGGGGGGTGAGTATGGTGAGCAAACGATGACAGCTTGTAATGTCTGTGTTCATCTGCTTTGGTTTTTTTTCTATAAAAAAAAAAAAGCCCGACGAGGTGGCTGGACGCTGTGTAAACTCGATCATTTTGCCGATGTCCTGTAATGTGGGTCAGTCGACGTGAGTGTGTCACGACCTAAAGGACGGTGGTACCTTCCAGTGCGTGCTACATTGTTGTGAGTAGGACATTTTACTATCACCGCCGAGTCACGATGCCTTCCATCCGCTATGACCCGAGGCACATTTACTACGATCGATCTCAACCTCCTCCGACTCGGCTATTTCGAATGATTCGATTGCGACACTGAATGCATTCGTTTAACACAAACAAAAGACACCCCCCCCCCCCGCGTAATTGACATTTCTTCTCATAAGATAGTCGTAAATCCTGTTGCGTGTCATAGAGCTTGTCATCTGCATAAATGACCAGTGTTTAGAGTGAACGCAGTCGTAGTTGAGAAGGCAGTTAGACAGCAAGCTGAGCCCCAAACCTCAAGCTGACCCAACATGATGTCATCTCTCGTGAGTAGAGCGCATGAGTGAAAAGCAGCAGACCTGTGCGAAACTGTCGTTGGAAAGGAGGTGTTTTAAAAAGCTGTGTCCCATTCTCAGCCGTTGAACCCCAGCACCACGACGATGGGAACCCTGTCTCTGCTCAGAGGTCCCACAGAAAGAGATGTCATGTGGAGGAGAGAGATGCACATTTACATGTGTTGTTGTTGTTGTTGTTGTTGTTTTGTTGTGCATGCAGGTTGCTACCATTCTAAAAAAAAAAAAAAAGATCCTACAAGTCACTGGAATTAGAAACCGCATAGATATAATGTCATAGTATTGCGAAATAACCAGGTGCTAGTATATAACATTGAGTAGGCATCACTGTATGACTAATATAATGCGTCACTAAATCATAAGTATCTCCAATTAAAAAGCTTTTTTTTCATGCTAAAGTCCTATTATTACAGTAAGTAAGTTAATATCTTACCCTGATGAAACAAAAATGGAACATGTCAGTGACTTATTATAATTTATATGTAATTTTATTGATTATAATTATCAATATAATTTGCTAGGTTAAATTATAAACAACTGGATTTATCAATAGTGACTGAGCACCTCAAATCAAATGGAAGAGCTCCCATAGATTTCAGTGTAGTAAGTCGCACCAGATATTTAGAAAATTTATTTTTGAAAACTAGCTTTTTTAACATTTTGTTAGTGTTCTCATTTAGTGATGAAATAAGCCAATACTTCAGTTATGCCGCAGAGGAGCTTGCTTTCAAAGGACGGAATGCCGTTGTTCACATCGACTGTGTTTCATGAGCTCACAATCTCTCTTTTGGTCTTTTCAGCAACAGACCGAACAGAAAGTGTCACACTTCCTTCTGACTAAGGGTGTAGGGTAGTTCTGCTTTACATCACAGGATGAGTGTCTGTGCCAGATACTGGTGACTGATAATACATATGCAAGTGCTGATAAGTACATTTGTTGTATAGAGGCACCCTCCTCTGGTGAGGTAAAATATTGATATGTACATAGGCATTATTGGCTGTTTTTGTGTGTTAGATGTGGTATGTGGTAAAGAGCTCCTTGTGACAACAAACCTTTCTACCCTTACCCAGGCAGAGGTAGTCATGGGTGTATTACAAAGAGCCATGTCTTTATGGAGCTGTGTTAGAGATTATTGAGACATTAGCCGGGGGTCTTCTCTCATGAATTTGCACAAATCCCTTTGACTGTGAGTGTGTGTGTGCTGATTTGAAAGGACACATCAGCTGCTCTTGACAATTGGCTGATGTGGCCATCAGACACAGGGTGTGTGCATGTGGATAGATGCTAAGGGTTAGCTTGGAGTTATAAAGCACACACGGCAATGCTTCTCATTGTTGTTGCAAATCGCCTTCAAAGGTTGTCGTCATTGGTATCAGACCTGTTCACTCTGCGAGGCGTGTTCAAAATGGACAGTTATTTGGGGGTGGAAATTGCTGGTTTAGTGTGAATTTCAGGGAGACAAAGCATATTTTCAAATTTAGACAGCTTAGTGTGGCCGTGGTCTGACAGTAGCAGCAGACCTGACATTGGCAGGGGGGAGGTTTAAACCCTGGCATCAGGCTTAATACATTGCCTACTCTGTAAAGGGGGATGGATAATCTGGGTGTGAGTAAAGTTTAAAATATAAAGCAGGGGAGGATGTGGGAGATTTGCCTCTGTGCCTCTTCAGCGGTATATGTGTCAAAAGGGATAAACAATAGTTTGCTTTTAGTCATGAGAGGCTTTTAGTCAGCAACATTTTCTTGCACAGTCACTTTATTTGAATATAGTGATGAGTGGATTTTACTGGTTAGGCAAAGGAAATTCATGCAAAGTTATTCCGTGAGTTACCCTCTCGTAAGTACCTGATCCATTTTTGGTGTCTGTCTGCTCCAAGTCTGTTATTCAGTGGCTGAATCATGCCTCGTCATTCACAGTGTGATATGTTGTTTTTATGGTTGTTTTCAATACTTAAGCAAATCAACACTTCCCCTGTGGTCCATCACTTGACTGACACCGGATTTGTGTCTTTTTTTTTTAACCTGAACACTAATCGTATACACAGCTTGGACAAATTGAATCCTTGAATTGTATTTTCTGTCCCCATTTGGACTTTTCTTAGTAGTCTTTTATGTCATTTCCGTGGCGGTCGCGAGCAAGCTGAGTCGACACAAGAGTACACTAAAAACCTGGGTCTTTTAAAATTAGCACTTCCAGTAAAACACACACTGGACCGTGTCATCTGTCTGAGCCGTGATGTTTTACCACAAAGTCTTCCTTCCTCTCTCGCATGGTGACGGAAGTTCTTTGCATGTCAAATTGAACAGGTTCGGTCTGTCGTCAACCATGACGGGCACTACGCTACGACAGACACAGTGCTCAGCATCCACCTCAGCATCCCAATACAACTCCTCACCGAACACGATGAAGATTTCTGCTGTTTCATGTGACTGAGGCATGACTTTTGAAAAATATATTAGTGAATTGCCATTCTAGCTGGTGCTCCAGCAGTTTGGAGGTTTACTCTGCAGTAGCAGAGCACATCAAATATTAAAGTGCTGCTGTCAGGCTTAATGTTCTGCAGTGATCTGGTTTAGCATGTCTAATATAGGAATGCTGTCTCCGATGACAAGGAGAATTATGCCGTCCCTACCCCCACCTCTCCTCTACTAGGAGATGTGTTCATGCGTACTGCTTTTAATGATGATTTCAAAAGACAGCAAAACTCTGTGCTGTTGAAAGGTCCTTGGAGCGAGCAAGAGAATTAGTATGAATATTTGGTAATCAGATATAGTAGCATGTTATTTCATTACCGTTGTCCATGTCTGTGGGAGTGTAAAATTTGTCAGGATTTATTTTCACCTGTATTCCAGATTCAGTAGACTGCGGTGAGAGTCATGTGAACTAGTTACAGTCATGGCCCAGCAGCTGGTGCAGACCTGAGTCATGGCTCTGGTCTCCTGAAAGCTGTCTTGGGAGGGGAGGAAGTCATGGCCCAACACGTCTCATCAACAGATGCCTCCCTAGTGAGTGGGCCTTTACTGCTGTTAACCTGCCACCTATGTCCAGGTACTTGTTTAGTGGTGAGACCCAGGTCGAACCACTGGCCGAGTACTGCACACTTAAACACTTTTTTTTAATGTATGTCAGCCTTTGTTCACCCGGCAGGTTCACTGATTTCATCATCATGACTTTCACAGACTCCTCTAGCATGACATCTGGCTTAACTTGTTCACCACACGCACAATCAATATGTAATGTACCAACATGGAGAACAGATTGGTTTGTGAAACACGGTTTTGGGCTTTTCCTCCACTTATTGTTTTCCGCAGGCGTAACAAGCGCTCTGTCATAAGAGAGGCATTTTGGCACATAAGCCTCACTGGGTGTGGGACGTCAGCATGAGCAACTTGATTACAGCCTTTCATTAGACGCGCGCCTCCAATCCTGGTTGCAGCTGTGGCTACGAGCTGCCCCCAACCCCCATTGTGTCCAGCCACATCTGTCTACAGCTTTCCTCTGAAATCTGCAAGCCTCTCTCTGCTGCTCCCATGACTGGGCCAAGTTGAAGTGCTGGAGAATTATGATCATCACCCAAAGCGACATGGCCATTGCTGATGGCTGACTACTCTTATCTCTGCCCACCACCACCCCTCCAGGGTCCAGGTCTTAATTTAGCTTGGCAGAATAAAGGAAACAGCTTAGGCACGACTATTTTTAGAACTTGACGGTGGTTCAATGTAATAGGAGTCTTTTAGAAACGGAGAGTGTCATGTCATAGGTCTACAATTTACATCCGTTATGCTGGTGCCTTTTTTTCATGCATGCCACAGAAAACGCCACGATGGACTGCTTGCCTAGCTGAGTGGGGCATGTCAGCGAGGCTTAGGATGCATGATTGTGATGGACATGTTAGCTGATGTGAGTGGGGGTGAGGTATTACACTGCACCACACTGGTCTATTTTGGGAGCCTTATTTGCTTGCCCAAAGTGTTTTTGTGTCTCTGTTATACGTCACAAATTGTATTGAGCATCTTTTAGAACAGGGCTTTCAAACGGCTCTCTGGTTTCTTTAAAGCGCCATTGTGGTGGGTGGGACGTTGGTTTTGCGTTGCTGTAGCAGCAGCACAGTTGGGATTGTGGTACCATAATGTTTACAAACTGTCATTTCCCAACAACTTTGTTAATTATGTCTTTTTTTTGTTTTTATACAAATGCAAATGTTCTTCGGCGACTATACTGTGAAGTTTGAGGGTTGGCTGCGCCTCAACTTGTCCTCAGGAACTCATCTGTTGACCTACCTGACATAAATGCTTGAAAACTCCTCATCTGCTGACCTACAAGACTGTATGCCAGACCTGGCCCATCCCCCCCTAGTCCCAATAGAAAGTAGGCCTCTACCCAAGCTCTGTGCATCCCTAATGCTGTGACTGGACAGCCTCCATTGGGTCAAGTGGAGATTTGCCTCGGATGAATCTCGGGGAGATTGTATTGCGCTCTCGCCAGCCGGTAGTGAATTTTATTTGTTATGTTGTATTTAAGTCTGTGCCTGGCTGAGTGTGTTAACCACAGGATTCCCACTAACTTTGTACACCGAAACGGGCCGTTGTTTCCTTGAGTTTTAGTAAAGTTTTTATTGGGACATCATTTTGAGCTTGCCCTCATTTAGTCAGCGGCTTTCTCGCTCCGTCTCAACCTCTTTGCTAACTGTTAATTCGTTTGTCTGGATAGGAAGGAGTCACATTTCAGGAAAGGACACTTTGAGTTTCACTCAAAAGAAGGCAATAAGGCAAACAAGTACTTCTCCCACCCGATTGTTGCTTAACAGTACATACTAGGAGTACATACATACTCTTCGTCCCTCAGTTAGCCTTGTTTCCCGCTTTGTCACTTTCTCACATATGCTCTCATCATACACAAACATGAATGAACCAGATGTGCAGCCGTGAAAAGCCAGGAGGTCACAAACTCCTCTGTAATTGAAGGGATGCTATTGTCCCATAGGACAAATGAGGAAATGGTTAAAATATTGGGCTGTGAGTTGATCAAAGCAGCTGGTAGTTGAAACCACCCTTCCTTGACAATCACAGGAAACAGTCTGCATGAACTGTTTCCAACTATTGTTTCCTTGGTTATGATTACACCTTGGTGTACATTTCTTTTTTCTTCTCACTAGCCCACAGAAGAGGAGCAGGAAGTCGGCCTGTTCACACACAAACTTCGTTTGTTGTTAAACTCTGTAATGATCGATTTGGATTAGACGAATGTCAGGGGGGTATTGTGTATTTATTTATTTTTTTAAACACATTTTATAATGCATTCCTTGGAATTGATTCAGACATGGGGCATCTCAGCAGGATGAAACAATGTTTCATAGGTGGCGTGTTTTGACTTGAAAGCTCCACAGGTTACTCAACAGTTTCATGCGAGGACATCTTGAATTGATACAGCCTGGTGGGACCCAAACAAATGTTTGAACGGGGGGGTGTTTTTATTACATGGTTTCATATGCAACCATTTAACAAAGCGCATCAATGTCTCAGTGCCTGGGGAATAAAGATCCAGTGCTGTAGTTGGCATATTGCTGGATATTGATTATTTTTTCTGTAATTGGCCTGACCATGGACAGAAGTATCTCTTTACACAAACACATTCAGCAATGCGTTTAACCAACACGTGGTTTGAAATCCTTAAGTTAATTCAAAGCGGATGCTATTTTTCATCATTTTTGTGGCTAAAATCTTCTGTCAACTGGGCAGATTTTTAAAATCTTTTCCTCCCTCTTTCTGTAAAAGAGGCTTGAACGAATCAGTAGTGATCTGAAAGAGGAAGGGGGGAGCCTAACGTCTGAGTCTGAATTAATTCCTGAACTAATTACAGGCAGACTTTACGGGAGATAAAAAGCTCAAATCCTAGGGCCTACAAACCCACGGGCCCTCTCTCACCCTGTGTAAACCCAGTGATGATGTACATAATTTATACTGTCAGCGTATGTTTGAAAAAAAGAAGAAGAGAACGAGGCAAAACACAAGAGGAATGACTCAGTGGCCTAGATGCACGTTTCCTCTTTGGGGTTTCCTTTTACCCCTCAGTCTCTCGTTTTGGTTGATTCAAATGGTTGTGAATTTCTCACTTGAGATGAATGAAGTATCTATCATCAGCTTCTCACGCACGTCTCCATTGCAGAAGTGTTTCCCATACAAACGCAGGCTCTGCTCGGTCAGCCTGTCCAGGTAGTTAGCATCAGGGCCTGTTAGTGTAGTTTACCTCAACGGACACCACTCTTCTCACGTTTGCAGGCTTTGACGAGCTGACATCAACTTAACGTTTAAGTTTGTTATGAGTAGAAAAGATGCCAGATCATCCTGCTTAGATGGACCAGCTCCGGTTATAATCTGAGCATCATGTCAGGCTACCCGCTACGACCAATAACGAGCCACTTCCCGGGCCTCCATCTAATTGTTAACGTGACCATCAAGTCTTAAATATGTAAGGATGAATCACAGCACCCTCTGCCATCGTGCGAGGCCCTCACAAAGGTCGGCATTGACACTGACTGGGCAGTGAACTGCTTGCGAGTTTTCGAGTGGACACATTGCTTCGGCTCTGTCTGGAGGGCAGTGTGAGCCTCGCAAAGACAGATGAGGGTCAATTAAAAGCAACAAGATACTTTCTTGGGTACAAGGTCTAGTCCTCAGCAGCAGAATGAGAGGATTCGCCTGCGTCATGCTTGTTCAAAGGTGGAAGGTGGTCACAGTGATGTTTCCATGTCCAGCTCTTGTAGATCACTTAGCTCAACCTACTGAATCTGGGGAGGGGAAATAAAAATGGGGTTGTGTGTTCTGCTCGCTGTCCATCTCACTTCATTGCACTGTGTTCACCACAGACCATGCAATATGCCTCTATTAATCTTTGAGCTTCTCTTGATTGGAAAATCCTTTTGGGCTTTAGAGTAGCACTAAACTCTACTCTCAGAGTACGACCCCCCCCCCCCCA
>CAAKHB010000530.1:73120-91250 GCA_901007665.1 Aeoliscus strigatus
TGAGAAAATGTGACTGTGACTTGGACGAGCAGCAGGACCAGACAACCATCAGTCATCATATGACTTCTTTTTTTTTCCGCTTTTATCACAAGTGCCCATGAGACACAAAAATGGAAACACACAAACCTGTATGAATCTTCTAGGAAAGTTACAAAATAAATGCAATGAATATGATGTTTTTCACTTAGGTGAATATCTGATCAAATATGAATTCATTTTACATGCTAGAGGCCATAGAGCTAGTGGATGCAGCTTGATACAGTCTTCAGTCCTGCTGGTTTCTCTTAGTGGGTATGATACTACAGTCGGTGAAGTCGATGAAGAAGGAATTCATGAGATCACTATGTCCCACTCATGATGGGTTTTGCTTAGTGGCACCAGCAGCAACAAATGTTCTGGAAGAAGCAGACGTGTGTAGCCACCATTTGTAATCATTTTACGCTGTAGGTAATTGACTGTCTTCCTGTTTCACCTGTGTAGCTGGCCAATGCCGGGCCCATCGTGGACACCTGGTGGCGGTAGCAGCAGAAGTGTGTGTGTGAGTGTGGTCCCCGGCGCCTAGCCCATGTCCAGCCCATGATGCCGTCGTCCACACGGAAAGGCGTGCCGAAGGACCCCGAGCTGGCCGACCTCTTCTTCAAAGACGACCCTGACGATGTCTTCTGCGACCTGCATGAGATTGGACATGGCAGCTTTGGGGCCGTCTACTTTGTGAGTTCTCCTTTTTTTTCCTTTTGTGAGAAATCCTTTTGGTTTTTATGTCGAATGGAAAATATTCCTCCCAAAGCCAGTCATGACTCTGCTGGCTGGACTGACTCGTACTACGAGCTTGGGAAGATATTGGTTTTCTCAGGCTTTGCTGTAATTATTAAACATTTTGTATTGAACCTCCCTTAATGAGATTCTGTTCACACTGTTTTTCGTATTCTCTGAATGAGTTTTGTTCCCATGGAAAATCAACACCGTTTCATGGACTCTTACGTCTGTTCAGATGAGATTTCAAAAACATTTGTGGTTTCAGCAGAACCTTGAGTTTTTGATATGAAATGATAAGGGATTAAAAATGGAAAAAATGAAGATTTGTTTGTTTATTACTTGTCACCCAAAAAGATATTTAATGATTTGTTGTGAATGCTGGATTATTTCTGTGTAACTAAGTGGATCTCCTCTCAGTAGTTTCTCCATAACCCTCTTTATTAATCTCCTTATCATTAATTACTCATCAAGCCTTTGATTCAAAAGCTGTGTGATGGGAGGGTGAGGGTGGAAATATTGCTCTGGGCTTAGTATTTGCTGCCAAACTCTGGCTTTACTGTTCAACTTGTAAGATGTACATTTCATTAAAAAAAAAAAACCTGTTTATGAGCACCATGTGTTTCAGATGACTTCATGTTAAATACAGGACAGAAGGACATTTATAAACAATAAATACATGTGTTTCCTGTAGGTCAGTAATGAATATGCATGTATGCATGTTAAAGAACTCTGCATAGTTAATGCATACAAAGGATAATATGGAGCATTATAGAGGAGAACATGGGGAATTCCCCGGTTAAGTATGTAGGCCCATCACCCACAGCTTTGAACGCATCAACAGTATCTGTTGAATGAATGAACCCAGTGCAGTTATTGATATACCTCCTTTCTCCTGCGCTGACTGTTAGCCTGGATATTTATCAATATTTCAGTGTTTCTCAATCTATAGGGAAAGGTTATTATGACGAACTGACAGGCAGTCAGAGGGTTCAAAGGAATCTGAGGGAAAAAGTCCCAACAGGAATACACTGTTACTGTAATTCCCTTTAATTCTCAACATGACATTCCCATTCATTCCTAAGTGGGATGAAGCCAAGATAAGGGCTTATGCTGAGCCGTAGCGTAAATGTCCCAATATCCAAATGCCTCCGAGGTTAACGCCAAGGCTTTATCATGGACATGTAGCGGTGCCCACAGCCGTCACACATGTGGAGTAACAACAGACTGAACACACAGCGATCAAAGCATCAAATGAGATGGCTGCACCACTCGTACGTTACACAATCTCACACATTTGGAGGAAGTACATAATGCTTTGTAATGCACAATAAGGTTCAGTGCAGTTATACATGCTCCTGAGGGGACATTTCCAAATGACTGCATTTGTCTGACTACTTTCTAATGTCTAAACAATGTCACGCATAATAGCCTTGAAGTTTCAGGACTCCCCGCTTTGTCTTTCAGGCTCGTAACTCCTACTCCAACGAGGTGGTTGCCATCAAAAAGATGTCCTATAATGGCAAGCAGACTACTGAAGTAAGTACTCGCACCAAAAGCTCAAACCCAAGTGAGCATTTTGCTGCAAACTCTTATTCCGAGGGCTTTGAAACAGTCTCACTGCTGTGTCGCACAACGCTGAACACAGTGTGTCTCATTTCAAGCAGAGGAGGAAATAAAGGAAAAATGACCTGCTATACTGTATTCAAAGATCGAAAGAAACATGTCTGCCTCAAGCAAGTGTTGAGACACACACTGTGTGATTTCAGCTTTCACTTCTGATAAAGCGCTGTGCATTCTTTTTATAAGCCAATTAGCAGTGTGATATATGAGGCCTGTTTCATGACATCGACCATCTCCTTCTGCTCAACGTAAGAACTTTCGTTTTTTCATGTGGAATTATTTCAATTGGGGCGACATGACTCAGGAGTTATTTTTTCCATCATGTGTTTGGAGGTTCAGTGCCTACAAATCCTCCAAGGACTTTGCCAAAGCACCAGCGCTCCACTTGAAAGTATTATTTTGTGTGCAGCTGCACTGTTTAACCATCTTTATGTCTGAATGTCTTCCTATCAGAAGTGGCAGGACATCATCAAGGAGGTCAAGTTTTTGGGACAGCTACGACACCCCAACACAATTGAGTACAAAGGCTGCTACTTGAAAGACAACACTGCCTGGGTGAGTGGATGCTGTTCGCTAGCTCCTTTCATTCCCCTTCCCCTCTTGGTCCTAGTTTTTCCAATTTCTGCAGTTTTTCTTCTTTTTCTAGTCCTTTCTTTTCCTCCTTCTATAGTCTCTGCCAAACTGTTTCAATAGGGACTAACTGCAACTTTGACCAACCTGACTGGAAACAATCCACACTATGTGAGTGATGACTGAAACTGTTCATTTCAGTTGGTGATGGAGTACTGCCTGGGCTCCGCATCAGATTTACTGGAGGGTAAGTCTATCTATTCCCCAGTAGTGTTTATTGTCCATGTCATGGTCCATCAAGGGTTTACTCTGTGTAGCTTTTTTATCTGTGTTTTGCAGTCTCTTGAATTGGAAGGCACTTTGAAACACATGTGTTGTACGCAAGTTATTATTCTTAAAGTTAATAATTTTTATTTTTATTTTTAACTGTATGTATGTTTGCTTTCAAGTGCCATGTTTCTTGTAAGTAAATGTACTTCACAGCAGCAGTTCTCACGTCCATGTGTGGGTTGTTCTCTGACTTTCCAGACAAGAGGAACTGATCATCACCATGACACATTGACACCTTATGTTCTGTGGATATTTGCTCTTCGTATTCATCATATGTACATGGGGACTTTTCAAACAAAGACCTCGCCGAGAAACATAAATGTGCTGCCATTTGGAAAAGTCGTGGCAGTCGTCAGGGCCTTGTGTGTTACTTTCCGTTGTTCGCTCATCATCACTGACATACATCAGCGATCACGTCAAATGACAACGGCCCATTCATGGGACATCAACTTTGAAGTACTATGGAACGACATCACCTCTTTCATTGTAACCTGACACAGGAAGCACGCATGCAAGACCAGCTCCTTTTCTTTTGATTAAACTCACGGCAAGGAAGTAATTCAAGTCTTCTGTGCTTCTGTTTTGCAAAGTTCACAAGAAACCACTGCAAGAGGTGGAAATTGCTGCCATTACCCATGGTGCCTTGCTAGGACTGGCTTACCTACATTCCCATAATATGATTCACAGGTGAGTCCAGCGAGTTTCCTCTTTGCAAACACACAACAAAGGATGATTAGAGGAAGAGGAAATCAGTGACGCACACAACAATTTCTCATCAAGCTGTAAAACCTCTCTCTATCGCTCGTTTATCTTTTTTTTATAGCACTTGTGATTGGCCTCTGGGAATAGCTCAAAAATAAGACTGATCCCTTTCATCACCTGCGTCATCCTCACAGAGATTTAGAAATGTCTGAAAATTTAAAAACAAACATGAAATGTGCATAACCCCCCCTCAAAAATCATTCCAAAGCCAATAGTTGAGCCTCTGGTCTGTTTTGGGTTTTTTTTTTGTGAAAAATATCTTCATATCATGTCCTCCTCCTCTCTCAGAGATGTGAAAGCTGGTAATATCCTGCTGACTGAGCTGGGTCAGGTCAAACTGGCCGATTTTGGCTCCGCCTCCATTGCCTCACCTGCCAACTCCTTTGTGGGAACACCTTACTGGTCAGTACTTCACAGCACATCACATCAACTGGATTTTCACACACACTACATCAGTACCCCCCTCCTATAGCTGGACCCACTGGTGACTGTTGATGCAAAAACCTAGCAGCACAGCAACTTCCTCATCATGTTACATTCACACACACACTCCTGGGTACAGAAACACGCGTTCAAAAACTGAACTGATATCACAGCATAGCACAGTCGTTAAAAGCTCCGAGAGGCTTAGCAGATTATAACATTTCCATGGATTTTTCCCCACACTTAAACTCTGTGTGAATGTACATTTGCATGTCTCTCTCTGTCCTCAGGATGGCCCCAGAAGTGATCTTAGCCATGGACGAGGGTCAGTACGAGGGAAAAGTGGACATCTGGTCCCTGGGGATCACCTGTATTGAACTGGGTGAGAACAAACTACCTGCTGTGGAAAAAAAGCAAATCATTTCCTCCACATTGATTAATTACGATGGGTGAAATAGGACTAAAGGCTCATTTACACCGGAAGCGTCTGTGGCACGTAACGGCTGCGGCCGTTCAAATCAGTCAGGGTGTTCACACCGGCTGTGATGTGGCGCGTTTCATCGCAGCCACCGTGCTGAAGACAGATTTTGTTGTATTTTGATCCTCAGCAGCGACTGAGACGTGTCAGAGAATCCAGTCGATCTTATGAAAATATATGAAAAGCATATTTTCAAAATAAAAGACCACAACCATCAATACATTAATATTACGTCCCCTTGCGTGTCGGAGAGCCACAGGTACGCCAAAGGTCAGGTATGACATTTCCAGCGTAAAAGAGCCATCTCTGATTTGATCCTGTGAATGTCTGAAACTTTGGACTTTGAACTGTGAGAACGTCTGCACTGACACATCTCCGTATTGCCCTCCTCTCCTCTTGTCTCTCTCTGCCTCCTCCTTTCTATTTCAGCGGAGCGTAAACCGCCCTTGTTCAACATGAACGCCATGAGTGCCTTATATCACATCGCACAGAACGACTCTCCCACGCTGCAGTCTATTGAGTGGTAAGTTCCTCATGTTCTCCCTACAACATACAACAGAATAGAGAATAGGACATGAGTGGAGGTCCTCAGGATGTCTGACCCATATTGTCTCCTATGACACAAATGACACTTGTCAAACCTGGTCTCAGTAAAGACAGCCTTGTGTTAATCTATATGACCTATGACCCCTGCGGCACGCCTCAGGGCCAAGTCGATAAGTCTCTTATGTAATAAGTAGCTCCACTGCAGAAATACCTTTGAAATACTCAAAACACTAGGAGCACCAGGATATTCACGATCTTTGAACACAGAATGTTGAAGACCAAAAGTAAAAGGCCCTGTTCAAAGCAAGAAAGCAAAAAGGTGAAATTAATAACTTTAATGAAGGCTAAATTCAGCTTCCGTCAGACACATCCAGATCTGTGTGGTAGTGTGTGTGTGTGTGTGTGTGTGCGTGTGCGTGCGTGCGTGCGTGCGCTCACTGACTAGGCTTACTGGGACAATTAATGGAATGGGGTCATGGCTAATGTGTGTGTCTCCACCTGGGCTTCCTCTGCTTTTGACAAATCCAAAGCGCACCTTCTCCATTTAAGACCCTGCTCAGAGGGGTTTGAAAAGATCTGCAGCAAAGCCCAAATTTCCCAGCACATGGTGAGGAATTGGGGTCACAAATTGTTCTAACAAACACTTCAAAACCACACTGTAGCCACAGAACTAGAACAAGTATGTACTTGCTTGGGAAGAGGGACGCTCACCTGGGGAAACAGAATTTGGTCTTTGTAAAGTAGAAAGCAGCTCTGGTAGAGTGCCGTAAAAGCTGCAGACACATTTTTTTTATGCCAAACAATAAAAAAAACACAGAAAATTAATTACTGCTCCTGTCTGTTACAGTTAGCGTGCCAGGAGATTTAAATGATTAATGAAGTTACCACTGGCGTGTAGACGTGCACAGCATCGCTCTCAGTTTGGACATGCACTTGTCTTTTCGGCTGCTGCGTGATGCTGCAGTTATTTCATACACTCTAAGTAAAGGGCGTACATGCAGACAACTGTGTGTTTCTGAAAAATACATTAGCTATATCAGCGTTAAATTCAGACTTCAGTCTGTCACAGATCGTACCTTAATTGCATTCATAGTTCATATGAAAACTGCACATTCATAAATCTCATTTGTGGCTTTTCCCAGCTTTGCTATCTCAACTCAACCTGATGGTGTTTTGGGGGGTTTTTTGGACTTAATGTTGAAGTAAATCAGTTTTGGCACAGATATGCAGAAACACTGCAGGCATTATCAGAGACTAAAACAACCTTAAAAAACAACCGTACTGGCTTTTTATGAGTATAATTGGATTTAAAATGAAATATGCATATAAGGTGAAATGGAATAGAAGCAAGAAATCAGCAAGGCATCACACATTCCACCTGTCACACTCCACCACACGTTCCGTGTGAGATACAATTGTCAGGGGGCAAACAACACATCAAATATTAAGCCGGTGTTTGATATTCTCCCTGTAATTCGCTGATGTCTTTTATGCTGATGTCTCTGCCGTGATATTATGTATCCTGTGTGAAGTCGTCAGTATGCAGAGGCGTGCATGTTGTGTGTTCCTCGTAATATGGTGCAAGAAGTTGATCTCCTGTGCGGCCGAGGCGAGGAGCTGAATTCTTCCTCTAACTGCTTCAGAACAGCCTGCAGGCATCGGTGGCCTCAGCGTGTCTTTCGCCCAGCTTCTCAGTCCGATAACAGTGTGTGCTTTTTTTACACCTGAAAAGAGAACATGTTTGTATCTGTCTCTGAAGAGGTTAGTCATCCCAAACATGAGGCAAGGCTCAAGTTCTATTTTGTCTGAGGTGGTGTGTGGACAACACTGTAGAGGTAGCCTCGGTTTACAGTATCATGCTGAGGTAGGTGATCGTGTGGACCGACACACTCATGGCTGTGGCTTCTTTGGAGGCGCTCCACTGGCCTGGGGCTTCAGCAGCATCCAGCCAGATGATACTTTTTAGAGGTGTGGCTTCATAGACTTACAACGCATACAAATAATCATTAGACTCTACAAGTGAGCAGTTTGGTATCCAGACAGACACGTTCTAGAACAGTATTGTATTGTGGGATCGATTAGAATCATACTTGTGTACCTGGGCCAGTCACGTGTATATTTCCATATTTGTAACCAAGTGATGAGACAGGTGCTAAGCTCTAGTCACCCAATATTGACCCAGAATCAAGCTGACTGTAATAACCTGATAATCATCGTAAGCAGCTTCCTTCCATGAATTTCATTCCAGCAAACACAAGTCTTTTTATACACTGTGTCATCATGGACATATTTTTAGATCAGAGTCAGCAGCCCACTGTTCCAGCTCCAGTGGCCCATATATTTATTGCTCTACATATTTACATAATCTACATATGCTTCATATATGGGGCGAGATTACCGATCACTGCTCTGCTTTCATTTATTGATGATAAAAACACAGCACAACTGAAAAAGGGTCATGTGACACACTGTTAAAGCATCTCTGGTTTTCTGTGCGTGGTCTTCAAGCTACCTCTGTATTGCCCTTCTCTTCACCCAGGTCTGACCCTTTCCGGAGCTTTGTGGACTACTGCCTACTGAAAATTCCTCAGGACAGACCCTCGTCAGGGGAGCTGCTACGAGTGAGTGGTCTTCCTCTGTAATCCCTTCAGCTGTGACCTCACTTCCTGCATTGGGCTCTCCCTGAGCCATGCGGATGAGTCATTCCCACCCACCCATTTCCCTCTAATACCACATCATCCACCCAGTATCCTCTTTAAGACAGGAATGGAGCAAACCGTAGAGAATTGCTGATTCTCTCTCTTATCTTTTCTTGAGCTGTGCTTCCTGTTACTTGAAGAAATGGTCCAGTGGGGTTCCACAGAGCTGATGACACTTACATTTTGGAGTAGTGTCCACACAATGGGGATGAATTGTCTAATAAAAAAAAATCAAAGAAACAAATGTAAATGTCCCACATGTAACACATATTGAATTGATATATAATTGTACATTTTAACAGCTAATGTTCTCCACCTCCAACTGTCCAATAACCCATCTTTTTAACAAGATATAATTTCTTTAATCCTACCTAATAACATCCGTTGTAAACCTCAAATGAGTGTGTTGTCATTGTGTTCTCCCCGTTGTTGAGTGTTCTTTTGCTGTGATCA
The DNA here is from genome assembly GCA_901007665.1 of Aeoliscus strigatus. Classification (NCBI taxonomy): domain Eukaryota; kingdom Metazoa; phylum Chordata; class Actinopteri; order Syngnathiformes; family Centriscidae; genus Aeoliscus; species Aeoliscus strigatus. The sequence goes on from CAAKHB010000530.1 coordinate 81,758, forward strand.
GCAGGTAATCCTATTGGTCCCTAAGAGTTTTATGTTCTTGGTGATCACGCTTTACACAGCAGCAACTTTCACATCTGCTGTAGCTCGAATGAGGATGGAGGAAAGGTGACAAGTTACGTAACGGCTAAATCAGGGGCGATTTTTGATATTCAGATTGAAATTCACTCTTCTGTTTGCTCCTGACCCAAATACGGTCAGAAAAAAAAAAAAAAAACAAAAAACACAGTTCAGAGGGATAAGCACCAAACAGACTTCAGATCAGTGTCGAAGGGGCTGCTGTGGGGGTGGGGTGTTGACTCATGATTAATACCCCTCTTTCTCTTATGAGAGATACGCACAAAATCACTCTTTCAGTGTACACACACACACCATCCAGCTTTTTAAAGGGGAAATCAGAACACTATTATCTCTATGTACCTCATTCAGAATAAGAATGAGACAAGACAAGCTGTACGACGGGGCTGAAGCTGGACTCTGTGGAGGCAGTGACAGAGCAGAGGACTCTGTCCAGATTTAAGGCGATCATGGACGCCACCACCCACCCTCTGCTCTCTGCCTTCACGCAGCAGAGGAACATGTTCAGCAACAGACTGCTGTCTAAACTGGGAAAGTCTTCTGTCCCCAGCGTCAGTAGACTTCAGAACTCTCTGGTGGGAAAGGAGGGGGTGAAGAACAGAGAAGGGACTTAGTAGTTAGAGGAATGAAAGCACTGAAAGTACTTAGAGGAATGAAAGCACTCGGTACTTTGTGGTTTTCAGTGTTTTTTTAATATTTATTTATTTACTGATTGATCTTTTTTATTGAATTCATGTTTTTGAATGTTTTTTGTGTGTGTGTGTTGGAGCAGCTGATCATAACCACTGTTGAATTTCACCTCTACTAATACTCAACCAGTATCTTGGACATTTAAAGAAAGCTTTGGTTTAGAGTTAATTTTCCCAACTAATAACCAGCAAACCACTCTGAGTATTTGCACACTCTTCATTTACAATCCAAATTATCCTTTGGCTGACGACCCACGTAGGTCCTGCAAAAAACGGGACCAATCACTCTCATCTCTATTTTCAGAGTGTGATATCACTCCCCCGTGTCCTGAATAACCCATTACACCAGCCTCTGTCACATGGGGAGGACGGTGTGCAGTGATGCAGCTAAAAATATATTTTTATTTCTGACACAGCATAAATATATACTGTGTATACATATATATTTCAGTGCTCTTGAGGTTTCATGCATTTTTAGCCACACAATATTTTATGAATGAGAGTGACTAAGAGGAGGGAAAGTGGGTGGAACCGTAGGATATGGAAGATCTTTCATTGTTATTCATTTTTATCTCAATGCCCATGAAAGCATCATCAGCACAAACAAACACACACACACACACACACACACACTCTCAATCCACATTCTCACCCTTAACCCACCAGCCCCGCCCACCCACTGTGACCTGCCGCTTATGTAATACATGATAAATAATTACATAAATGCATAATACTCAAGCTCCACTGAATTACAGCTTGACACAAAAACAGGAAATCCTGTATGAAGGAGGACTGATCATGGCCCAGTTCTCCAAAAGAGTTACATTAAAAACATATAAATGTAAAATGATTCTATTGTATTCAGCCTTCAACAATCACACGGTTAGAATTCATTTTGCTCTGAAATATGGTTGAAGGTTGCTAATATAGAGAATGTAACTGTTCTGTTATATGTTGCCTAATCATTTAAGTCTATGCATTTTCACGGTTTTCACTGTGCTAATTAAAGCAAACAAAAAATGTACGAACACAACTTTTTTTGAATATCATTTCCTTGAGTTGTTGCCAAGCCAACTAAAGTGGGGGAAAAAAAGAAAAGAAAAGTAAAAGTAAAATAAAGATAAGCTACATGTGTCCAGTTCTGTACAGGACATTATGTCTAATGTGTTAAAAGTACAAGAGGTTGTAACACGCTGGGACTCTTAAGATGGACTAAACAACGTACAGGCGCCCTCTAGTGATACTCGCAGATGGTGCTTGTTCACTGTCAGAGGTTGATAGTAATTAAACCTTTGAACAGCGTTCACACCATCTTTAAGAACAGCAGTGATCCATGAAAAAGCCTTGAGCCTCAGTGTTTGAAAGATTCTGTTTCTACTGCAGCATATTTATTGAAGAGAACACATTACAGACACTGTTCAGCCTCTCTTAGAAATATATGTTAATGTCCTTAAGAATCACTCTATACTCTCTCATACTGACTAACTGATGGCCTCAGATTCTTGAAGTTTGTCTTCTTCTCTCTCTTTCTTTGCCCAGCATGATTTTGTGCGCCGGGAACGCTCGCCACGCATTCTCATCGACCTCATCCAGAGGACCAAGGATGCCGTGCGTGAGCTGGACAATCTGCAGTATCGCAAGATGAAGAAGATCCTCTACCAAGAGAAACACAACGGGCTCATGGGAGAGAGCCAGGAGGAGGAGGAGGTGGGGGGAATTGGCCGGGCGAGGCGAGAATTGGAGAATTAAGCACAAATAATTAGGGAGGTTCCCTAAACATATGAAACAAGATTAGAATAACAGGTTCCGGAACAAGTAACTGGAACAGTGAAACCGAGGAGGTCCACTTTAACACAGTTCTCTAATTGTCTGGTCAAAAAAAAGAAACCCTTATTCATGGTTTCTATTTTTCACTGTAGCCTGAGATGAAATGTCCCTCAGTTGACCTGGTCTGAGGCAGCATGAACAGCAGCAATGACATCCTACACCATGTGACGCAGTGCAGACAGCAGACCTCACTGCAACAGGACCCAGATGAAGGCTTTACTGGTTACAAATGGGGATTTCTGCTTCCAGGGAAACATTTTGTGCATTCATAGTCCATTCAAATCTTCCCTGTCACATCCAAAGCTGTGTGGTTTGGCTTTCTCCATCCATCACACTAAGACACGTATCAAAACATGAGCAAACGAATGATCGTTACAGGTTCATGGGTGACATATCGTGGCAATGATAACAACCATATTGCTATGTGGACATGTTACAGGGAATGTTAAAAGAATATAATATATAATAAATAATAATATATAATAATAACCCGGGTAATATGCAAATTACCCGGGTTATTTGCACACATTTGGTTGTGTGTGTCAGGGTTAGGGTTAGCTAACGGATTTTTAGCTAGCTACCAGAAATTGCTAGCTTTTGATAACGTTGATAACGCTAGCTAGGTAGCTAGCTAGATGTAGTATCTTTGCACTCTGCACTCTGCATTACCCGAAACAACCTGGGTAATTTGCATATTACCTGTTTTTACACATTATCCATAACAGACATATGTTTTCCCTCAGTGTTGAGGTGTCACTTATTTAGGGTTGGCACTGATATGTCTGGTGGTGTGACTCATGATAGGAAAGTGCTTACAGATGTCTGTGTGGGTGCCCACCTGCAGGACAGTGAGGCGGCCAGCTGTAAGATGAACAGCCTGGGCAGCAACCACTCCATCCCCAGCACCTCGGTTAGCACGGGCAGCCAGAGCAGCAGCGTGAACAGCATGCAGGAGGTGCTGGACGACAGCTGCTCAGACATGACCATGATGCACCCCCAGGACTACAGCAGCACCCTGGACTCGTCCCCACACACCAAGAAGGTAACGTTCAAGTTTCAATGTCAGAGAGTTGGTGGGAGAAGCAGTGCCAGATGTCAGTTTTAATGTCAGACAATATGAGGCAGAGCTGTCACAGAGTGATGTGCCACAGTTTGTGTTTGATGAACCTCCCCAGCCTGAACACATTGATATTAATCAACATTTTCCAAAATTAATTCCAGCAGCATTACTGACACACGGTATAAGGTATTTCCATACCAAGTACTATACTATCTTACTAAGTCTATATCTTATCACGTTTTTAAGTTGATTTCAACTGTTCTTTGTCCTCAGTGAGCGTCTAAAAAGAGTAGAAGCCTCATCAACAAGTGACATGTTTATCTATGACTGAGTTGTACAGACACTTCCTGTCTTAAGTGATGACAGACTCGAGGAATCGAGGAAGCCCACGTGGCTCCTTGCAAACATCCTCTGGCTTTCTCACACTATCCTCAAGAGTATGTGTAATCCAATCCTCCCGGAAACCATGGAAACTGACACAGTCCTCACTGTTTGGCAGATCACCTCAAGTTCATTGCCGACACCGTTCACACGACAAGAACAAAGGCTGTGAACACATGTCAACAAGCAGCACACACTCCCTGCATTTTCCTGCACACTCGGTCCACATCGGTCGACGCGTTAGTCGACACAATGCTCGACATTCTCCCCAAGTATCTCACATGATTTGAAAACGTGTGGAGAGGGCTGTCACTGCTCTGTCACTCACATCCTCAGTCTGCTCTTTGTATCCTGACACTGAATGACAAAGGACGTCACTTTACGAATCGACAGCCGACGTGTTGTTTCTGTGTGAGGGGCTGAGCTGAGAATAATTGAAACTGACACAGACTGTTTTCAAATGCTGATGAAGTTTCCCCTTTTGGTCCCTGTTCAGTGGTCATACTTTAAATGGGGAATTAAATATTGATGTTTTTTCATAGTTGCAAAGAACATTTGGCACAGTTTGGGGGGAAAAAATCGTTTGAAATTTAAATGTGTCACAGAAAAGTCAGTTCAAAAATTGACCCAGTTTCAGTTCTGTTTTTCAAGTTTTCACTACTTTTACACTTCTGTCCCTTTTGTGCACATTGCTGAATAAATCCACTGTTTTTCTTATTTTGTCCATATGGGCGTTTCCTTCACAGGACCATCAGTACAACTGGGATGACGGCATTCACAGGGACCACCGCTTGGCCTCCTCGGATAAGAGCAGCCAGGCCCAAAACTACAAGAACCAGGGCCGCTTTGCTACCATCAAATCAGCATCTTTGGTAAGTTTGACTAAGCTGTTCCCTTTGTAAAAACACTTGTTTGTTGTCCGTGCATAGTCCTCACTGGATCTTGGCTTCCTTTGCACTTTCTCCGGAGGAACAGACGCCCTTTTAATGAGTTATTATGGTCTGTGTCATCCTTGGTGAAGTTCCTTTCTCTGGCCATGTTGTTGCATCCGTTTTCATCGGTTAAAAGTTCCTCATTTACGTTGAAGATGTGACACGCTCCTTTGTTCCTTAGTCGTGCATGATCTATTTCACTCCATGTTCTCTATGTGAGTGCATTTATCCCGCTCCTTTTCTTTGTATCTGTCTAGACGTTACCTGTTTTTGCGCCACCGTCTTCATTTCCCTCCCGTCTTTCCTCTCACTCCTTTTGTTTTCTACACGTCACCACTCCCTCCTCCTCCCCTGCTCCCTCGTTATTCCTTTATCTTCCGCACTTGTAAAACATCATTCTCAGATCTGATTCAATACTCTGCGTTCAAGGGGGTGGAATTCTCGTCCTCTCTGTCCTTTCTTGTCTGTTGTCATGGAAACAAGCTCTGGTAACTAGTAAGTAGTTATGGTGTTGTGCATTAACCCATCCGTGACCTGCTGGTTTGAACTGTGAGTGCCTCCTGTTGGCAGGTCTTCAACAAGAAACTATTTCACAGTAACACTCAATCAATAAAAACAATTCACCCATAAACACTTTTTTAGGGCAGCTTGAATTTCTGAAGTGATGATGTCATACTTCCTTTTTTTCCCCCCCACCGATGCCCTGATGTCAGTTACATGCTCTCAGTGGACACTGTGCTGCTCACGCCAGGGAAAGAACAAACACTTTTGCCATAGAAAGCGTTCTGTGTGTCTCCTGTCCAGTCACCTGGCTTTCACTAGTGGAACAAGCTGCCACCTTGGTCGCTGGGTGCCATCGTGGTCTTCCAGTCAGTTGGCAAACCTTTGATGTTACCTATCATCGGACCAAATGGCCTTCGCCATATCGACCTGACAAAAACCAGTATGCTTCCTTCGTGTGATTTGTAATTGGCATTTGCTGCTGCAGCAAATTCTTTCCTTACATCAAAGAATCACAAAGATTACTGATCAGTAACTTTCTGTTTTCCTTTAGTCTCCCTACCCTATTAGCTCATGCATTTTTGTCCCTATCTGTTAGATAATCATGCACGTTCCTGCTGAAAGGGGTTTGAATGGAGGTGCCGTGGATTAAATTCAAACCAAATACCTCAGACTTAGACGTCTTCGGTTCCACATTGTTTGTCCGATTGTCAAGACTGCAGCGCATGTGGAACTGAGACTGTAAAACCACAGCTTCTCTCTTGTGTGATAGCGCTTGTTTTGCCCGCTGGGGCCGAAACGGATGACATCATCTTTTTCTGCCGAGAGCAGACGTCCCCAGATTGGCCTCGGCTCGCTCAGACTGGAATCAGCAGGTAGACAAAGAGAGAGGAAGAGATGAATGGGTGTCCAGATGGCGAGCAGTGATGGATCGCTAGATTAAGGAGGATAGAGAACCGGAGTAGAGGGAGCATAGCAAGAAGAGGGCATCGGATGAGAAGAATAAGCAATAAGTTGTGTTCTTCCTGTGAAATATGTACAATGTATAAAATGTGCTCATATTTCTCAAAGACAAAGGAATTGTAGAGAAGGGGATATACAGAAGTGCAGATTGAAATCTGAACTGACAAAGACAAGACAAGAAAAAGGAGTCTGTGTCTGACAGAGGTGACATGAATTGTTGAGTCTGATCCAGGTGGGAGATGGTACGGAGAGAGGGGGAGACAAGAAGGAGATGACGGGTGTGAAGTGTTCACTCTTCCTCCAAGGTTACATCTTGATGTGTTAGGTAGGATGGGAAATAAACAATGTGAAACCGGTTTTACATCGATGTCCCTCATAAAAGATAACATGGTCTAAATTTAAATATTAAGATAAGAGGACTGATATGAAGAGCAAAAGAAAAAAACATAACACCTGAAAAGCTATCAAGAAAGATAAGTTGAGGATTCCGAACTGAAAAGAGACAAGGAATGGAAGACAGGCAGGGGTTATTGTAGGTCAATGTTAAAGAGAAACCGCGTGAGAGACGTTGTCGCTTTAACAAAAAAAGATCTGTCTCATTTGCAACCTGACAGCCTGTGTACCTCATCCCATCACCCAGACTGCTTACCAACACCAAAACATGCAGTTCCTCCAGCAGCCAGCTGTATAATGGCACATGAAGCCTAAAACCTTCAGCTGTACACTTGCATGGCCACACACACACACACACACACACACACACACACACACCACTGTGCATCTCCAGGAAAACAGCACAATAAACTACTTCCTGTCTCTCGTCTGCTCGATTGTTGGCGTTTAATTTTGGGATTTCATTTTCTCACATCACTTAATGTCCTCGCAGCATCTTCTACTTGAGAATATTGATTTCCTTCTTCACAACAATGAACACCGTCAGAAATAACCTTGAGCTTCTCCGTGAAGGAGATTTTATTCAAATGATTGTCAAAATTGAAAGGAAGTGCCTCCATTCTCCCACATTTTGGATGCTCTTACCTCCACTGCTGAGGTTCTGTTTGATCAGCATCACTTTGGCTTATAGAAGGGTTTTTGTGAAGGGGTGTAGCACAGGCTGAGGGAAGAATTATCGTTTATTGTTGTGTTTGGCAGAAATTTGTTCAAATCCACTTACAAAAGCCGATCAGTCTGACCCACAGTCAGCCAATGCTGCAGGTGCATGTAAACGGGAAAGTAAAAACAACGATAAGGAGGAGAAGCGCGTTTCTGACGCGTACAGGTGGACTAGTTCTAATGCTCACCTGTGCAGTGTCTGCATGCACCTGTGCCTGCATGCTGCCCCCTCCTCCCCCAGAATATGATCTGCTCTCCAGCCCCTGAGCCTCGTGTGAAAGAGGCCGTCACATGACGTGACTTGGCCCTTTGTGGCCGGGCGGCAACGAAACAAGTGACGAGGATTGAGGGCTGCTATTACAGTAGGGGTATTGATTCAGCACAGATTAAGAGGTGGTGGTGGTGGTGGTGGTGTGTGTGGGGGGGGTGTTAACATTCAACTATTTACATATCAGCCTCCTTTTTATTACTAGTGCATCTGTATTATACCTAAATATGTCAATGGGTCCTTTCCTTCCCCCTCCATCACTTTTCATCCACTGTTGGTCCTTTGCAATCAGCAAACCCCCACTCCTCATCTCTCTGCCTGCTCCTCTCCACCCCCCCGACCAACTTCTCTCCCTCTTTCTCAATGAGGTATTCATGTGACCCACCTGCTGTCCACCGCTTAGTGTTAGCTCCACTGAAGCGCTGCTCTGTACTCTTGTTGGCCGGCAGAGTCGGCCTGCCTCATTCACAGTTCACATGCCCGCCTCTGCTGCTGCGTGCCCTGGGCGCGAACCAGGGGAGGGGGTGTGGGGGGGTTCGTGGTCCAGTAGGCGGGCGGGGATGGCGGGGGTCTTAGGGTGGCGTTGGAGCTCAGATGCGGTTTTGTCGGGCGTGGGATGCTGCACAAGGTTCCTGGATGCTGGTGCACTTGGCTAAAGTCGCCATCATGTTTGGCCTGAGGAGTTCAGGTGGAAGTTATGAGAAGATGCGGAGCGAGTACTACCTCGATTCAGAGAACCCTTTCTGTCCTCAGGTGGGTGCGTCAGTCTGAGGGCTGTGGATCAACCCACTGTTGATAGTCCTGTATTTAATGTTTTTATCTCCGTTGGTCTGATATGTGCAGTGACTGTGTGTGTGTGAGCGACGGTCAGTTGAAACAGCTTAGGTTTGGCTTAAGTGGGATCTTCCTCTTAACAAATGTCATTTTAAAGTGACAAACAAGTCAATGTGTTTGAATGCGGCATTTACTTAGTTCCCTGTGATTGAGATTTACAAAGGAGAGGTGACCTGTTGTCACTGCTTTGAACACGTCTCGTGTATTTATACACCTTCTGTTTTCCAGACGAAACATGTTGCCCACCAGGTATGTTAGTAACGTCTCTTTCTCCACAGGTGACCAAGCAGATCCATGAGCATGAGCAGGAGAGCGAACTGCGGGAGCAGATGTCGGGCTACAAGCGCATGCGGCGGCAGCATCAGAAGCAGCTGATCGCCCTGGAGAACAAGTTGAAGGCAGAGATGGACGAACACCGGCTCAAGCTGCAGAAGGAGGTCGAGACGCAGGCCAATAACGCCTACATCGAGTTGGAGAAGCTGGCCAAGCGCCACACGGTGCAAACCGAGAAGGAGGTGGGATTTGTGGAGGTTGGGGTTAGAGGATGAAAGGACGCACACACACACACACACCGTAACCCCCAAGTTCTTTCACAGATGATCACACAGACCGTTATGCAGCAGGAACATTTCATTGTACTGTTTTGAACTGTTCTACTCCGACTGACGCTTGTGTGGACTTAACACGCTGCCGCCACCCAATGACACAGGAGATGAAACACAAGGGCACAAGTAGGTCACAAGAGTTCACACTGGAAAAACAAGCCGCATATCTCTGTCCCACCGGCCACAGAGATAGTATATCTGTTCATATCGCCCCCCCCCCCCCCCCCCCCCCCCCCCCCCCCCCC
>CAAKHB010000530.1:97454-115550 GCA_901007665.1 Aeoliscus strigatus
TCCTCTCATTTGACCTGAAGTCACCTGACAGGTGCTGCCGTTTGCATAAACAGATGCATAAAAAAAAACGGCTCCAGAATCAGCTCCTGTGATTTGGGCGGAGTCCATGGCAGGTTTGAGTGCCCCCCCCTCCTAACCCACTTTAACTTCCTCCCCCCTCCCTTGCCTCTCGTGATGTCACAAGATGACAAAAAATGCTGGATAACCTCCTGTAGTCGTCACGTTTTTGTAAGAATAATAACATAGTCACAGTGTTTGTTTCTTGTGCGATGATGACACTTTAGGTGTGACAACGTGGACAAATGGAGGGGTGGGGGGGGACGGCGGCGAGGGCATTTTTTTTTATAGAGGTGATGAAGTATCCCGTTTAGCATCTTCATCTCAAATGGTGCAGCGCAAATTTTCTCGAAATCAAACCGCCGACTTCTCCGCAGTTGCTCGCTGGGGCTGCGTCTCTGAACTCTTTCTGGTGTTTATACATCGGGACATTTTTAGGACACATTTGAATCATTTGAGGAGCAAATATCACGATGTACGTTTGATTACTGAGCGGTGGGCGATGATGAATTATGGTACTCGATATCGTACTGATTTCTCTGCTCTGGCAGCCAATGTGAATAATAATCCATGTGACACATGAACTCCCAGCTAGCACAAAGGGCTTCATGTGGGGGCGGGGAGGGGGGGCGCTTGTACTTTGTGTACAGAAGGATTTATGGAGAGCTTTTACTTATTTTCATATTGCATTTTAACTGTCACTCAAATTTAAAAAGACTTAAAGCGCTTCTTTTCCTGCCCCGTCCACAAATGAGTATTTCAGGTTCAGTCAATGGAATTTTTTTTTTTTGTTGTTCTTTTTCTGTAACCGCAGCTGTGTATTTTCTTATAAACCAGAACAGTATGATGCTTTATTGCATGCACTTTAATTTTTTTTTCCAAGTTAAAAGAAGCATGAATCTGTCAGAGCTTTTAATTATATTTGTAAATAAAGTGCTCATCACACACAGATGTTCTGCATCAAGTTCCTCAGAAAGTCAGATGAGATTACCAAACCCCGTTAGCGTGGTGCTTTCAAACCTGATGATGATAGTCAGGTTGTCCGTTTTACTGAAGGGTTCAGACCTGAACTGAAGACATATTTAATGATCAATGTGCATGTAAAATATTCTGATTTCTTACTAAATCAGAATATTCAGAACTACTGAAAAGGGTCCAGAGCTCTGAAACGCTGCAAGTTTCTTACAATGAGAAACGATCTAGTCAAATATTTTCCTATTGACAGGTATTATAGGTAACTAAATGTCAGTTGGATTAACCAAGTTGGACTTAGTCTTTAATCTACACTTCTCCATTTGTCTTGAGAGATACAAACTCTTGATAGTTCCACTTATATTGAAGGTTTTAGAACTACATGCAAAGCAGCTGATCAAAGTATAAAATCCAGATGTGAAGGTCATGGTTTGCTGGAAAGAACACAACCATTCCAGTGTTCATCAGATTTATTGTGCAGCTGACACTGAGGAGTTGGTATTTTCTGAGTAACCAAGGGAAGGCAACAGTGGAACGAGACAGATAAGTGGCACACAAACAAATGCCTTGTTAATGTTGGGGTTTTATGAAAGAATGGAATTTCCTACAGGACAGAGGACTCTGTGGGATTCCTAGTGCAGAACCAAGTTGGGGGCTTCACTTTTCATTCATTCCTTTTCATTTTCCAGCCAGCTGCTCGTACAGTTTGGGGACGTAATCGTCCCATTCTGCCTGGTAGCAGGTCCCAGCCACTGGCGCTCCCAGGTTATACTTCTGCCTGAAGTTCTGGAGCTTGAACTTTCCACGGCCGTCTCCAGAGCGGTTGGTGAGGACCGTCTCTGTGCAGGACAGAGTTCCTGGTTGCTCGTACACCAGCCACACGTACCTGTGGAGACCTAAGGACACGGCATTCAGTGACAACATGCACTTCACAGCTTGAGCTTTAAGAAGTCTAGGTTGGTCAAAGTGGATGATTCTAACTTTGTCTCCACGTCATACCTGTGTCCTTTGGAGGACCAGAGCCCACATAGTCTGACATGACCTGACCAGATGACACATCATTCCCCTTCATGTTGACCACCAGAAAATGGTGCCACTCCCTTGAGGGACACACACAGATAAGATGTTACAACTGCAAACGATGCCACACAAGATGTGCAAATGCAAATTGCATGTTTTTTTGCAACTAAAAGGGATTTTAAATATGTACAGTTACTGTCCAGAAGTTGTATTTAACTTCTGTAAGTACTTTGTTACATAATCTCACAATAAACATAGGCTTTCAAGCAGGCATGTCTTCTCACCTGAACTTGGGGTCTTTCCTGCTGGGAGCATCTGGGTCAGTCAGGGCCAAAGTGTACAGTTTACTGGGGTCACATCCCTCCCACTCGATGCAGGTGGGTCGATTCTGCACCTGCAGGTCATCACACGAGTGTCAACGTCTGGGTAAACGAGTTAAAGTTCAACTTTCACTCCTTTTAAAAGCCCTTATTGTAACGCGCAGATGCCAGGCGCAATGTGTGACAGGTTATAAGAGACAAAGTTCATTTTCAAAATGCGTCATAAGTTTGTAGGGTAGCTCTGTGAGCTAACGGCGAGTTAGCTGTTTAGCTAACTCGGCTAGTCGACTCAAACGGACTGACCTGTGTTGGCGTGAGCACTTTACCGAGCTCGTCGATTTCCACAGAGCCGTATTTAACAGTTAATGGCTTTGCAGGCTGATCTTCAACCTCTTGCAGGGCAAGAGGTCCGGTCCACTGGCTCAAATCTACGGACATTGTAGCTGAATGGTACCGATTTGCGCAGCAGACGCCACTTGCTCTCAGTGACACACCAGGCTAACAGTGCTCCATTCGCGACCAGTGCAAAATATTGGAAATAAAATATCTGCGTGTCAAATCAACATGCACATTCGAAACGGAGTTGACTAGCCAGGGCAATTACAACACCACTGTTATTTTCGTGTATTCATTATAATCATCTCACAGGTGTGAAGCAGACTTATAAATATTATCGTTTTTCTCACTTCAGAGTTTTCAATTGTCTGACAACACTTGAACGTCGCATATCGTTCTTGTAGCAGGTCGCCACAGGAGGGCGCTGTCGCTTCAACGCCACGTTAAACCGTCCCACAATGACAGACGTCTCTTCTCTCTGAGGTTCTCAACGTCTGGACACCTACTTTTCCCCTGACACGTATAGTAAGTACAAGTTTTGAAGTAACTACCTCAAAAGTACTTTAACGCCACAAAGATCATAAAAGTTTCGGAAACGTCAAGTTGCCTACGAATGAACCTAGAACTGTCAATCATTAAATCATTTCTAATATGTTAGTAATTCAAATTATACTTTACCTAAAACCGGAAACCATCTACGAGGGAAATTGGGCTGGTCCGTTTCGTCTCTTGAAAACTTGAAATAGCTGCTGTTGTCTTTGTTTTTGTTGTTTTTCTCTGTTTTTCTCATTCATTGTCGAATATCAACAGCGTGTATGTCGCCGCCATGTTCACACGTTGAAACCCAACCTAACCTGAGGTCACTGTGCCTTTAAGAAGGTGAGGTCAGGGTGGAGTTTATTCCAGACTAGAAGTTTCCGGATGTCCCAGTAAACATCGCGTCAAACGTGCAGCAGCGGGCCTGGTCGTCTGTTGGCTGCTGGGAATGGGCGGACGGGCGTCCGACGGGTTCTAACCGGGAAATGACGCCTGGAGGACGGGTATGATGAGGACAGTCGCAGCTGTGGCGCTTCTGTGGTTCTGTTCGACAGGTGAGTGTTTCCAGGTGAGTCCCTAAACCCGCTGTACACCCTTGTCATTCCTTCGTATTCTTCCTCTCGGAAGTTTCCGGCGATGACGCGACGGAAGCGACTGTTACGGCCGCGGCGGGGGACATCGCCCGCCTCCCGTGTTCCACGGCCGATAACGTCACGCCGTCGGTAACGACTTGGGCGAGAGATGGACGGGACGTGGCGCGCGGCGACTCGCCGACTCCTTCTACCGCCGGACAGCGCGTGTCGGTGCTGCAGGACGGGAGTCTGAACATCCGGGAACTGACACCTGCAGATGCGGGCGCCTACCTGTGCACCGCCACGCTGCTGGGCAGTGTCACCTGGAGGTCACGTGTCCTGCTGCAAGTGGCCAGTAAGTGATGTTTATGTTCAATAAATTATTAAAACAAAAAGTGAAATAAACAGCAAATAGGAGTTAAATAAATGTGCATTTTTGCACACGTGCACATTTCTTATTTCTCAAAGAGAACAAAAAGTAAAATAAATACTGTACTTTCCAGACTATAATTTGCATCTTTTTCACAGTACTACACGTCACATTTATATTGTAATTTATTTCACACAAATCCAAGTCCAATAATGGACATTTTGGAATGGCATACATTAAAGAATATAGCCAAACATATATAACATGTGTGAAATGTACATGCAATGGGTGTGTGTGTGTGTGTGTGTGTGTTTGATGCTCGCTTCCTTCACGTGATGTGGGTCAGGTCTAGGAATTATTTGTGTCAGTTAGAACTGACACCAGCTTGGAAAAAGAAGGCCGAAAGCTGTTGCAGTGACAGTGCTAAAGCAGTGAGGTGTTGCTGCCGTGTGTCCACGTCTTCCCAGATAAATTGGCCTGTTATCACCAAAACACGACCACAGTCCTCCCAGACACCGTGGGTCTTCGGCGTTTCCATAACAACCTGTCAAACAGATCAGTCCCTGACCTCCGTGGCGTCTTTCAGGCGGTCCAGAAAACCTAACGATGTCCATCAGTCCCACCAACGTCCTCCCCAACGGGACGCTCTTCGCCTACCGGAGCTGGACCGTCACCTTCAACTGCTCCGGCTCCTCCCACCCCTCCCAGCAGCTGACCTGGGCCTTCAGAGGAGCCTCCACCACAAACGACTCGCTGGTTTCCACCTCCGACTCGTGGCTGGTTTTCAGGCGGGAGAACATCCAACCCGGCGCTCAGGGCGTCTACAGCTGCATGGCGTCCAACCGGCTGTCTGGTCAGGCCGTCAACAAGAGCACCGAGCTGCTGGTGTACTGTGAGTAGAACCTGCTTGATGTAACGCCGTCAGCAGTACAAAAACAAGTCCTAAATAAAGATTTTTTTCCTTTTTTTTTTCTCCACGCTTTCTGGAACATTTTTTTGTCGTGATTAGACTTCCCTGAACGTCACCCTGAGTGCATGTGGGCGCCCGCCCAGGACCCTTCTCACTTCCACTTCATCTGCACCTGGTTTGGGGCGTATCCCTCCCCGACGTTACGCTGGGTGGAGGACCAGGGAGGGGACGGCGTTGACGGCAAAGAGACGGTTTATGCGTCAGACGTGTCGGAAAGCCTGACGGTGACCATGAACCGCTCGCTGCTCACCAGCGGGCAGACGTTAAGGTGCCAGGCGCTGCACCTGATGATTCCTCCGGAAAAACAGATGTCGTGTTCCTTTAACCTCAGTGAGTGTGTTGCTGCCGCTGAATCTTTTATGAACGTTCCACTTGAGAAGCTGCGGAAACTTAATTGTTTTCAGTGCAGTGGAATGAAGCGTGACCGCTCCCCGGAGACTCTTTGCAGGAAAGACGGTTTGATGTGTGCGTTTTATGTGCGACTGTCTGCTCAGAGGCTCCCTATCCTGAAGGCGAGCTGATGGTCACGGCCCTGGAGGGCACCAGCACCACCCTGACCTGCACCGAGGCCACGTCTGCGCCCCCTGCGAACACCACGTGGAGGAAAGGGCTTGAGCAGGAGGAAATCACGCCGGGATCCAAGTACGCCATCTCCGAGGAAGGTCCCGTCCTCAGGTTGACCATTCGTAACGTCAGCAAGGACGACGAGGGCGTCTACTTCTGCCGCAGTGAAAACCCGCTGGCCGTCCGCGAGCTGGAGGTGTACGTCACCGTCAAACGTGAGTGGCCGGACCAGTCGGTGCAAGTGTGAACGGCACCTTCCGGGAATGCTGGAAAACCGGCTGCTCCGCCCACTTTTTGCCTCATACGCTCCGACTGCCGTTTGTGTCTCGCCAGCCTCGTCCTCGTACACCGGAGCCATCATCGGCGTCTTCATAGCGGCGCTGGTTGTGGGATCGGCCGCCATCGCAGCCAAAACGGTTTACTCCAGCCGCCACCGAGTCTGTCTGGGTAACTACCGCTTCTGTTCTCGCAAACCACGAACTTGTCAGAGCTGTGGACGTGACACACGTACATAGATACTGACTGGCCCCTGTGTCTGTGTTGCAGGGGGGGTGTTGGGGTGAGTATCTACCGTCAGCACACGTGCATTTTTATCCAGATGGATTTGTGGTCGACACAGTAAATCCAAACAACGTGACGAGTCATCTCCGGTTTGACCCCCTGCGGTGCGACGCTGTCCTTGGTCTCCAGACAAACAGACGACGACAGAGGGGACGTGCTGAGTCTGGTCGACTCGGACGACGAGCAGTTCTTCCCGGACGTCGTGCCGCGGCTGCCGCCGCTCACGGAGGAGCGCCCTACGACGCTCGTCCAGATCCACCGCATTCCATCCAGTAAGGTCTAAACCCGCAGCTCGTCCCCTGAGTGACACGTGAACCCCCCTGTAACGGCAAAATGTGTCGGTCCAGCAGGTGGCCAGGAGGAAGCCGAGGCGGCCGGCGCCAGCGTACAACAGCAGGAGGAGACGCTAGAGACGGACGAGCCGCCAGCGCTCGTAACACTTTAGGTATCGTGTGGTTTTAGCGTTTTATGTTCAGTAAACATTTACTCTGAATGAGAATGTGAAGCTAATTGGTAAATATTTAACAGGGTTTTTGTAATTACTTTGTTTGTTTGAACAGTGTTTTTAAAATGTTGCTGTCATGTCTCCATGTAGTCAGTGATGTCTGAAGAAAATGTGATTGTTGTTCTTTGGTGTGAGGAGCGTCAGTCGTCTATAGAGTGTGAGGGGAAAAAACGATATACGTCTCCACCCTGCTGACACACACACACACACACACACACACACACAGAGGAGCTGTGACTCCAGGTGAGAACACAGCTCCAGTGGAACCAGTGTAGAAGTGAGTTGTTCCTTGTGTTGCGTGTTCAGTAAAACCAGGTGTTTTCTTACTTCATCTGCAGCAATAAATTATAAAAGTCCTTCAAACAAAAACAGCAAATACTGTCGTATTCTTTGTTGTTATGTGATCCTAGAATATCTGATTAGGTGGGATTTGGAATGGAATGACTGAGTGGACTTCAGGAAATAACCTAGTTCATTATAATTGTTAATAATTAACATAAATGAAATCCAAAATACTGAATACAAGTAATTTTTTTAATTTTTAAACTGAAGTTTTTTAAACAGAACAGTTCGCAGTGGAGATTTTTTTTCCCTTCTGTAGATGGTCATGTTTTAAAACAATGCTTTATTTGAAAAAAACGCAATGTAGTCAATTGTTTAAACAAAAAAATCTATTTAATATTCATTCCATATATTATGTAATTGTTTATATAATATACATTTTCTGACATGTAATTTTCCTACAGCCTCTGAATACTGTCCTGTACTCAATAGTCACAGTCACATGACCTCATGAGTCCATTTGTAGTTTCTTTCGTGAAAAAGTTCCATGACTCAACACAGGACCGGGGGACGTCCCGACATGTTTGGACCGAGTCCATGTTTGAAAGTGTTGGACGACTTTCATTTGACCCACAAGGTGAAAATGAACCGAACAGCTGCAGGTTGGAGGTCCATATCAGTGTTTGACATTTATTGTTGAGGAATTTGACCGCGTTGAAAAGGAAAAACGTGCTTGAGTTGTTTTCTCTCTTTTTTTAGCGCAGAAAGAATGTGATTCATTAGGGTTAAATAGTGTCAAACACGTTTTCTTCGATCGACCTGACGGATCGACCTGGTCCGTCAGAGCTGGAGGGGGCGTGGCCTTGTCGATTACGTAATGCACGGGAACGTGACGACGTTGGGGCCAATAGAACACGGGTGAGTCAGACTTCCGGAAATCAGCGGAACATTCCGTTTATCGCACATTCCAAACGCAACACCACGGGACAGAGGTATGTGCCCCCGGACGTAGGAAGCAGCTCGGTGGGTGTTTGGCGTTGACATGGAGCTGACTCGAACACGACGGACGAATTCGGTCAACTGGTGATTAGTCGACGAACGGCGATGTGCTCCACGGAGCCTCGCGAGGAGCTCCAGACAGGTAAGTTCACTTCCGCTTCTTGTTGTCGGCTCAACGCCCGGTTACCAGGGACCGGGAACCCTCCGGGGGACACGACCGACGCTCACCGTGCCGTCTGCTCTCTGCCTGACCCCCCCCCCCCCCCCCCCCCCTCCCCTCAGCGTCCGACCCGGCTCTCATCCTGGAGCTGAAGACCAGGCGCCCCCCGTCCCTGGAGGGCCGAGCGGGCTGTGAGACCTGGAGCGTGGACTTCTCCCCGGACGGAGCCTGGTTCGCCTGGTCGATGGGCCACGGGATCGTGTGGGTCGTCGCCTGGCCTCTGGACTCCCAGTACGGTTACGATCCTTCACGGTGATGATTTGCGCTCAGAGGATTACTGTATGGAAGATCATTTATGCCGATATGATGATTAAAAACAGCACATTTTAATGCGAAGATACTCCTCAACATTAGCAGAACAGCGAGCTAGTTTCTCAAAATATTGACTTAAGTAGTGAATAAGTACCTCGTCTATTTAGGAATGTCTCAGGGTATGTAGATAAATATTTACTCCCATTTTTGCTTATATATGCACACATTTATTCTTATTTGTATGTATTAGTTGTACATTAAATATAAATATAATTGAGATATTTAACTAATATTATTTTTTTACCGTTTGTAACTGCTCTATATTTTACTTTTTACTTGCTGCTGTAACAAACTAATATTTCTACAGGTTTAATGACGTAATTCTGAGTCTGAAAATAAAATGGAACTTTGTTAAAAATAATTACTTAGTCTCTCAAAATAAGAAATAATCAATAAGCATCTTGGTAGATGTTTCTCAAAATTATAGATTTGAAGTAATCTACATGTAAAATAAATTCAATGACATACCATCTCAGATTTCATGAGAACCAGTTTTGAAACTGTTACCTCATATGCACCAGTGCAATCATGGCTTTACCCGTTACCAAAGTTCTCCCCAGAAACAGGCGTCATCGTTTCACCTTGGGGGGGGGGTCATCCTGTTGCTGCAAACGCACACCTACAAGCATTGATAAGAAATCTGAGGGATTCGTTTGGCGGCGGATGCAAAGAACAATGACAGGAAGTGGTTCTTTGATCCCAGAGCAAACAGGAACCGACGGCAAATAAATCCACGAACCAATAAATCATTTATAGCAACATGCCAACTGAAGTTTCACTTGTCTCGTCGTGCCTCCCAAACACTTGGTGACATGTACTTATGGAGAAGAGGTGAGAGCATTCGATCGTAGACCTCCTGTAAGCAGGAGTCGCTCTGAGGCCAACGTCCACGCGGAGACGCTTCCTGAGCAAACACGTGTTTGGAATCGTTTCGGCCGATCACCCAAACGGATCCTCGAAGTGCACTCTTTTGACACAACGACTGAAAAAAACGCCGCTCTTGCCTTCTCGTGTGGACAACGACGCTGCATATTTAGTGTATGTTGTGCTCGACCCCCCCCAACAGTGGACCACATGCTTGTGTTGGTGCTGCAGAAGATCTATTAGGGTCACTACGGTAATAATACCCTAATATGCTCCTCTGCCAGTATGCTGAGCAAAGAGGGACGATGGACAAACGTCGCATCATTTTAGCTCCGCCGAAGGCTCTGCTCCGTGTCAAGCGCCACCTATAGGCCCGGAGTATGAACTATGGCGTGTTGAGTCGTTTACATTGAAGAAGACGGGAAAAAAGGTTGTTTTGGTTCAAGTAATGAAGCCTGAAGCTGACAGGGGATGGTTGAGAACTTGAGTCACTGAGCAGCTTGAACCTGATCTCCCCCCCCACACACCCCCAGGGACCATCAGCATGGCGACACCGACCGAGGAGACAAGAGCTTCAGTTGTGGCCACCCAGTGTGGGGGCTGGCTTTTGGCCCCAGACCTCCAAAGTCAGCCGCATCGACGAGTCAAGGTAAGACGTCGTCCAAAGGCTGCAGCACTCTGCTTCTCGCCACGGGTTTGGAAAACGGAGTCATCAAGATCTGGAACGTTCTGACAGGTGAGTTGTCTGTTTCTGCCGGCGAGGACGTCGCCGGGGCGCCTTTCAGGGTCTGTTCATCCACACGAGCTCTGATTCCCACTCAGGTGCTGCTGTGTTTGACCTCCACGGCCACGAAGGCGTCGTCAGGGACCTGGTTTTCCCTCAGAACGGGACGCTCACTCTGGTTTCGTCGTCTCGGGACAAGACCTTGAGGATTTGGGACCTGGCTCAGAAAGGTGCGTGGTTCCACCGGAAGCCGCCGTCTTGACGCTGCTCTTCCTCCATCACGGGAACCGGTCACGTGTGTGTGTGTGTGTGTGTGTGTGTGTGTGTGTGTGTGTGTGTTGCAGGTAAAACGGTCCAGGTGCTCTCTGGACACAAAGACTGGATCAGCAGCTGCTGCGTGTCGTCAGACTGCAGCATGATCGCCTCCGTCGGCCGCTTTGACCGAGTGAGTTCTCCTGCTTCACGTGAAAACATCTGTATCTGTGTTTCTCATCTCCTCTCAGACTTAAAGCTTGTTTGTGGCCAAACAAGCTCAGTTTTTTTTTTGTTGGTTGGTTTTCGTCCACACTGTCTCCACCCGTTGAACAAGTCTCTGCTTGCGGCTGCGTTTCATTTTGTCCAGAGAGGATGTGTTCAGGAAATATGATGCTTGGAATTTGACCAGTCAGGACTTTTTCCTTCAAGGATGCAGTTTTGTTTCTGTTTTTTTTCAGTAGTTGGTTGTTTGCTCACTCCATTCTATCCTTCTGGTTGTGTAACAGTCAGTGTCGGGGAGAAACTACTGACATGTAACAGCGTGACGTAATTTAATATCAAAATAAACATTTTGATATTTGATCGTGATCAAAAAAACTTATATTAACAAAATCAACTCATCAGTACAGTACTGGAAATATTCATGACTACATTTTGAGTTACGTTTGATCCATTTCTACAAAAAAATAGTCTTCAGGTTCAGGTAAAACAAATGGAATTCATGGACACGTTTTTAATTGAAACCATTAAACTACCATACGCTTTAGATTCATTCATTCGTTCTAACTTTGATCAACTGCAGACAGACAGATCGTGAAAAACAGAATCGTAGATTTATGGTGTTTAAACTGCATAATCAGTGCTTTTCTCAAACGTGACACAGACTATTGTAATATGTTCAGAGACGTCAGGCTTCAATTATCCAAACTAAAAGGATAATTCATTCATTTGAACATTCTTGACCACATCTGACGTTTTCCATGATATTCTAATGTTTTGCGATGCATCTGTTGAATATTATTTTTGTCCTGATTTAGTACTGTGAATGAATGATGATGACAACATTTGTTCGTTTGTTAAAGTCCTCAAATGTAGTTACGTTACTACTAGTATTACATTTTAAACTCATTGAATCCGATGGATTGTTCTTCCTGTGTCACCTCCACGCCGCTCCATTCCTCCATGTTTTCAGATGGTCTGCCTGTGGAGTCTGCGCTCGTACACGTTCATCAGGAACCTGACTGGAGGAACCCATAAGACCTTGTACCTTCTGTCCTCCTGCGACTTCTCTCCTGACGGGGCGCTGCTCGCCACCGCCGCCTTCAGCGGCTCCAGCTGGTGGATCGACCTCTGGGATCCGTACACGGCAGAGAAACTGGCCACGCTGGTGTAAGTTGTCACGTTGGAGATGACTTCCACCTTCAAACAACCCTGTTGACAGTGCAGTGTTTGCGTGGGTGCTGATGTGGTACGCCTTCTCCACAGAGACTACTTCGAGGACTACGGACAGAACCAGATCTCATCCATACAGTTCTCTCCCAACGGCTTGCACTTGGCCATCGTGACCGACAACAGGTTTCACCTCCTTTTCCAGTGGCGTTGTCGTGAAAACGTATGTTG
The DNA here is from genome assembly GCA_901007665.1 of Aeoliscus strigatus. Classification (NCBI taxonomy): domain Eukaryota; kingdom Metazoa; phylum Chordata; class Actinopteri; order Syngnathiformes; family Centriscidae; genus Aeoliscus; species Aeoliscus strigatus. The sequence goes on from CAAKHB010000530.1 coordinate 109,515, forward strand.
AAAATGAATTCACCGAGCTGAGCCGGCTGTTCCCCGCAGAGCGCTTCGGATCTGGGAGCCGGGAAAGAGAGGCATGGTGATGCAGACGAGAGGAGATCGGGACTCCAACGGACTGTGCTGCAACTACCATCCACGAGGCGGAGTGGTCGCCACAGGGTAAACGTCCCCGACACTCAGTCGACCCAAAAGATTCACTGATGATGGTTGCAGAGAGTTACAAGGAGACTTATGAAAAAAACACAATCATTAAATGTTACAGGTAATGTCAAAAAACAGGGAGTAAAAGGTACTATGTACCCGAGTTGTTTGCTTATAACCCAGAAGGACTGGTTGTTTGCATACTACCCATGTTGTCAGGTGATGTGCAAATAACTCAGGTAATTTGCACATCACCAGTTTTTTGCATTACACACACACACACACACACACACACACCTAACTCCACTGAAGACATTTGTGTGGTGATATTGTATTAACAAATACAATTTGACCTAAATCTAAAACTAGACCTAAAACTACATGTTTTTGTATCCCTCCCCACCCCCCCGGAAATTTTTGTCTTTAATTGAATAAAACCAATCTTGGGGACATGCTTTGTTGAACAAAATGAGCATCATGGTCGTATGGTACGTGGTGGGGAGTGTGTGTGGGGGGGTGATTCCCTTGGTTGACACCTGGCAGCACATTCAACCTTTTGGTTTCCTCCTTGCAGAACCAGAGACGGCCACGTGAGGTTCTGGAGGGCGCCCAGCACCATTCCCAGCCTGAGCCACCTGTGCCGATCCATCCTCCGTCATTCCGTGTCCACGCACCAGATGGAGCCGTTGCCCCTCCCCAAGAGAATCCTGGAGTACCTCACCTACCGCAACATCCCCGACCGCCTGAAGACCTGCTGCTCCTCAGACGACGAGTGGGAACGTTGAAATAGGAACATTCACAGCAAGGGATTGTTAAGCTAATACGAGTAATACAAACATTTGCGCAATTAAGATTTTTTTTTTTTTTTAAAAGCTTAATTTAGCACAAGAACGTCCAAATAACTGATGTTCTACACTACCAATTTCATTTGTTGCACTACTACTGTAACACAATGCAGTAACCAAATGTTTATTTGACATCGCACTATTTTATACTTTTAATTTATTGTGTACATTTCTAATGTGTCTAATTACCATGTTTTATCATCCAAGGACTACTGTGACCACATGCACCACTTCTGTACCTGCATGGTAACTGTGGCTGTAACATAAGAACTGGATATATAGGAAATAGTTTTATTAAACTGATTTAAGCACACAAACGAGTTCTGGTACATTCTGTGACGTGAAAGTTATCCACAGCTGCTTTAGGGGGGGTGTTTCTTCTTCACCGGAGCAGCTATGAGGCCTCGCTGACCACCAGGTCTCTCACCGCCTGGAAAGCTGCGACCATGGAGCTCAGCTGGATCTTCTCGTTGGTTCCTGAGGCGAGTCGATGTCTGCGGGGGGGTTGAACACAGCTTTTGTCACGACATGTTGTGCGGAGCTGATGAGGTTAAACATCTACACAACTGGACACGTACTCGATGTCGGCCAGCTTGATGAGCAGACCCATCCGCACTGACGCAGGAAAGTCAACTGGAGGGAGATGAAACAGAGACAGCTGAGACCTGGACCAGTTTCATCTGGACGCTTCTCTTCCAGCTGGTCTCACCTCTGTGGATCAGGAGATGGACCTCAGTGAGGATGTCCTGCAGGGCCAAACCCTTCAACGTCTTCAGCTGCAGGATCTCTGATGGTGGGTGTGAAGAAACAAACGCAGACAAGGACGCACGCGGCTCAGACATCAGAGGACGACTAGCGGTCCGTCAGTGGGAGGATACGTTTGTACGCCGTGGTGAAGTCTCGGTTGAGGGACCAGTCGAGGATGTTGGCGATGTCTGAGCGGAGGGGGTGACCCGTGCAGGTGTACACCGTGTCCTCGGTGACCTTCTCATACGCCATGCTGGTGCTCTGAAGAGACACTCAGACGATGAAGACAATCCAGTCAAACAAACAGCTCCAGGCAGGAGTCAAACCACGGACCTGCAGGATGTTGAGGGATCGTCTCATGTCGCCGGCTGACAATGTGACGATGGCCTTCATTCCGTCCGGTGTTATGTCGATACTGTCAGACAAACACACGGTTATGTTCAACTCAGACTTTTACATATTTACTTTAGGTTCCGTTTCATGCAAGAACACACCTACAAACATGACCCAACAGTGATGGAACATTCAAAAGAGGTTTATTATTCAAAAATGGAGTGAATTACTAGTATTTGTGTCTTCTACCATGACACCTGGTCACAAACCACCCCAGACGTCCATACTTGCTAACGCCGATGTTAACACACACCTCTCTTGCTGGACAACGTGCTCCAGCCGAGGGATCATCTGGTCTGGGGACAGCGGGCCGAAGCGAAACCTGGTGCAGCGCGACTGCAGAGCCGGGATGATCTTGGACAGGTAGTTGCAGATCAAACAGAATCGAGTGTTTTCAGTGAACTTCTCAATCACTGCGGCAGAGAGAGAGAGAGAGAGAGTGTGACGGTGTGTGAGTCGGTTTATGTCAGTAAACAGCTTCTGGATGATGAATCGCACTCACGTCTGCGTCGGATATGAGAAACATCCAAACAGGTAAGACTCACACAGCTGCCAGTCTGTTTTAGTCTTGTCCCGTTTGCCAACGATTCATTACTCTGACTTTCTCTTACTGAAAAGATTCGTTCATTCATTCCACAGTTCAGCTAAGTGCTCTGATTCGTTCGTTCCCTACGAGCGAGTTCATTGAGTCACTCTCTTTTGAACGAATCTTTTGACTGAGCAGATTCAGTACGCCTGCAGGAAAAGAACCGTTTTGCCGTTTTTCACATGTTTGATTTCCTTTGCTTGTTGAACCCAAACAGCGGGGGGTTAACAGACTGTGCGTTGCTACAAATCAGCAGCAGCCAAACGGTCACACAGTGAGCGACTCCTGGACGAACAGATGGCTCACCTCGCCGCAGTGCATTCTGGGCATCCTGGGTCATGGCATCCGCCTCATCCAGTATCACCAACTTGAAGCCCTTTCTGGGGGACAAATCAAGGGGTGGCGTTGTGAAAAGGCCTTCAGGCCCTCAGTGGACCTCAGGTCTGAGTAGGAGGGGAATGCGTCTTACTTGAAGATGGTCCTGGTGCTCGCAAAACTTAGAATGGGGCCTCGCACGACGTCAATACCTCGGTCATCTGATGCGTTCAGCTACGACACAAGAAGATTGGAATATCGACACCCGTATCGTTCTGGTATTTCATGTGAGGACAGTGGCTCTGATATCGCCCGGCTCAGGAGAGTCTCTACTTTTCAGAGTCAGATTTCTCGTGCTCCTCCGTGAACTGCAGAGTGACGTACCTCCAACACCATGGAGTTAAACTCCTTGTCCTTGTACAGCTGCTTGGCACAGGCCAGGATCGTGGAGGTTTTGCCCGTTCCGGGGGGGCCGTAGAACAAGAGGTGGGGGAGTCTGTCCTCACTGATAAACCTCTGGACTGGAAAGATGGGGAAGGGTTGTTTAAACACAGGAAGGGTCGACGACATTTTGACAAGCAGCGTATTCACTACTTCAAAATCTGGGTTTAATCCCCAAATCTCAGCTCGACGGCTACGAAATGATACGTCACAGATGTATTTCGGAGTTTTGTCTTGAGTACCATGTTTACAGTTACTTACTGGTGCTCAGGATGTCTTTGTGTGAGATCAGGTCATCGAGTCTCTGTGGTCTGTACTTTTCAACCCTGGAAACAAGTTATTATTGTAAGTATTAAAACCTCTGGACCAGTGACAAGACCTGTCAATAAGATAATAATAATAATAATAATAATACTTCTACAGGTTCTTCAAATGAACTGCATTTTGAAACGTGGTGATTTTCACACGGACTGTTCTTCAGCTGCAGAGTTCAAGTGTGTCCAATTTAAATCTCCTGAGTCAGAACAGATGTGACGTTTATGATGAATACAACACCTCGACAGGGAAACGAGAGGAGCTCCACCAGCTAGCTGTCTGCTAGCTTAAACCCACTGACCCGGGACACCAGCGACCATTAAAACCCACTTCTGCTTCTCCCCGCAGTAGTAAACTCACCACGGTAAGTTCCTGGACTGCAACGTTCGGTCGCTGGTGGACGCCATGTTTTCGGTTTACCGGGAAATTGTCTCTAAACGAAGATTTGAGCCGAATTCGTCCGAGAGTTGAACAGCGCTGATGGTGGCAGCGTTTGGCGCGCTGCAAACACACGTTGCGTGCCTCTGACGTCATGACGTTCAACCAATCGAATATCGCTCTTGGCGGTGATGGGCGGGACATCAGTGACGACTGACCACTGTAAAACGTGTCGGGCACAAAAACAACAAACAACTACTGTTATTACATAACTAAATATATCGGGAATATTCATTCATTCATTCATTTTCTGCCGCTTAATCCAGTTACGGGTCACGGGTGTGCTGGAGCCTATCCCAGCTGCCTTTATATATATTTTACAGAAGAAAAAAAACTTCTGTTGCTGAAATGAAAAGTATGAACAACGTTTTTTATAGTGTGCCAAAAAACACAAAGTACAATATGTGACTTTTCTCAGACACATAGTATGAATAACTTGGGTGACTGAGTTAAGTAAACATTAATATAGACCTCTGGGTCTGTATATAATGTATGATATTAGTTACTTATTCAGGCTTATTCAAGTTATTCCTTTTACTTCAAGTAAAAGGACAGTCCATACATAAAAAGCAGTTAAACACTGGTAAATCATAAGTAAAAGCATTCATGAGAACAAGCTAAAAGACGGAGGATTATATCTGTTAAATGATTTTTTTTCTTTTTGTGGCAAATCAGTGAAGCTTCGGAACAATTGAGTCAGTTCTCTTGAACCTCTCGCGATGTCCTCTTTAATATAACTACGACAGAACGGTTCAAAGTTGAGGGTCTCATCTCTCCTCCAAACACGTTTAAAGTTTCATTCTTCCTCCATTCCAGGTCTGGTCTGCAGGTTCAGCTGAGCACGGCTCAACTCCGCTGCGCTTGATCTCGCGAGAGTTGGCGGCTCCTCGTCGGCGGTGCCTCGGAGATGCTGCTGCTGCTGCTGCTGCTGCTGCTGCTGCTGCTTGTGCCGTTGCTGTGGGTTTGATTGACAGGAAACATGTCGGTGTGGTGGGAGCGAACCGGGATGCAGCTGCTGCCAAGGGAGACAGGGAGTACCTGCATCCAGTCCACACACCAGCACCTTTAAAACCACCGGGCTTCCCCCCCCACACTCCCCACCATCACCACCACCCCACCTCTGAAAACGGCTGGTCTTTATCTGAACATCTATCTGAAACGGAGGGGCACTCAATGGATGCTGATTTAGTCTGCAAGCAGAGACACCTTGATGAAGCAGCAGGAACTACGAGCACTGTTGCAATGGAGTCGACTGTGTTCGAACCTCGGCTGTGAACCTACAACACCGCGTCGTTTCATGGCGTTTTGCAGGAGCTTCAGTCTCCCGAGCTTCCCCACGTCTCTCGTTTGATTCTCACAGTTGATTTGTAATTTTTTTTTCTTTCTTTCTTTCTTTTTTTTTTTTAATTTGGTCAAAGTGGGGGGAAAAAAATAACGACCTGCCCGCAAACTATGAACGAGGAGATGACCAAAAGCGAGGAGCAGCATCTGAGTTTGCAGAAAGCCTTGCAGCAGTGCGAGTTGGTGCAGAACATGATCGACATAAGCATTTCCAGTCTGGAGGGTTTACGGACCAAATGTGCCACATCCAACGACTTGACGCAAAAAGAGATACGGACGCTGGAGGTGAGTGCGTTTCTTCTGTGTCGTCCACATCAACACAGGCGGGGGCTGTGGTGTGTCTTATGCACGGAGGCCTGCGTGCGTGTGTACGTGTGTGTGTGTGTGTGTCAGTTTGCATTGCACGAACGCGTCTTCTCAGCATCAGCAGCATCAGGACCGTCCGCGGCCGCAGAGGGCTGTGAGACACTTGCGCAT
>CAAKHB010000530.1:118099-134468 GCA_901007665.1 Aeoliscus strigatus
CTCCCTTTTGTTTCAGAAAACCTGGTACCCCCCCCCCCCCCCCCGAGCACGAAGCCTGGCAGACCATAAACCATTAAAGGTGCAGTTTGTACAACATCTCAATCAGCGACTGTTCATCGCTAAGTGACTAATATACCTAATATACCACCTGACTTATAGCGAGGCTAATACAGTCACTGACGTCAGTGACTGGACCTCAAAAAAATCCTGTGTGCACTGGCGTGAAAACAAATTAGTCGCCTGCATTTAGTCGTAGAAAGCGATACAAAGAAGAAGGAGGTCGCTGTTGGACCCGGCTGCACCTGTCCATCCCACTGAATGTAAAGTTCTGTCTGGCGTGTGCAGCGGGTTTTGAGCTTCTTGTTTCCTGAGAACACGACTCAGCAGTCTTGGAAGGATGCTGCCGGGCTGGCTGGCCGGTGGAGCGCTTTCACAGAAGGTAAAGCTAACGAAAGCGCTGCGATGGAGGGTTATTTCCCGCCTGTGAAATGCGGTTGTTAGCCTGTTAGCTCCGGCAGCGTATGCTCGCACACCTGCCCACGGTGACACGTCTGCTCACACGTGTGTGGCTGGTCGGTGGCACGAGGTGTTGTACACACTCTTCGGCATGTATGGAAAAGGGGAGCAGATGATTGTTGTTGGTGAGGATGAGGGGAAAAAAAGTCCTGTGTCATATGAAATAAAAGTTAGCTCGCTGTCGGCGTGATGCTCTTTGACTGCGTCTTATTGTGGAGGGACGGCGCTTGGACCTCGCTTCCTCCAGGTACTCCTCCAGGTTTAGGTTAGAAAACGGATGAATGCCGATGCTATGTTAATAGAAGAAAACAGTAAAAAGTAGCAGCTGTGGGGTTAAGGTGGATCGTCATTGTCCTCCATGTTCCCCTCGACGGCCGTGTCGACGATTTTGAAAAAGTTCACAGCTCATGAGTGGGGAACTTACAGATATTGCGACTACGCTTTTGCCAATATTTCTACCCACATTGTGATGACATGGTGACGACAACAGCAAAGTGACCCTTAAATTATTATGATGTTATGAAATTAACCCTTTACAGGGCCCTGATTCAAATACTTGTTATTATTATTATTTAGTTTATTTTTATTTGTTCTTATACGCCAATAAAGGTATCATATATATACATATATTTGCATTTTCCCCAAACATTCACGCACGTATATGGAAGTCATCAAATACGGTTTCTCACCATATAAAGGGTTAAAAACAGGCCATTGTTTGTGTATTTACCTGTTCTTAACCTTGAAACCTTTCCACCTCTGTCCCATCCTGTGTCCTGAGTTTGCATTTTCCTCTTCTGTATCTGTGTACCGGCACACACAGGGGAGAGGTACTGTAATTAGCTCGAGACAGCGCTGTCAGCCTGTGTAAATGTGTGTTTTTCTGTGGGTGTGTTCTGAACAGTCACCTTATCGTTGGCAGCCGTGGGCAGCTGCTGCTGGAGGGTTTACTCGTCCCTCCTCCACTGCTTTCTACTAGTCGGTGCCGATGTAGGCCAGCGCTGTCTCATTTCTTGCAGCTGGTTCTGCAGGTGAGTGCTTGAAACGAGTTGTCAAGCACCGTGTCTCCCTGCGGCGTATTTTTACCATCAGACCTGTTCCATATATGCAGTGTATTTATAGTCCTGCAAAGGGAGAAAAACAAAGCACCAAATGTAAATCCAAATAAGTGGAAATGTTTTGGGAAGTAAAATGATCCGCCCAGTGAGCTGGAGGGTTGATCAGTGCTGAGTGGTGAAGTCATAGGAGAAGTAGCAAGGGTAGAGTTCCTCCTTCCTGATTAAACTGTGGCGTGTCGTTGTGTTAAAACAACCATTACGTGTTACTGGTGCTGCTGCTTCTGCCGAGTCAGTGAAGCAAAGTGCGGTTGTGGAGACACCTACTGTAGCAGAACAAGAACAGAGGCACGTCTGACTGGTTTGTAGAGAAAAAATAATTCAAGATGCCGTCACCAAACATACGCTTACTATCAATAATTGAAACTTCTGTAGTTTTGTACATCATTCAGAGTCATCCACATCACTGGATTGAACATTACATCCAACAGTGTCTTTTAGTGTCTTTGATCTTTGTAATAATTTTCTCGTAGATTTTTTTTTCCCACTTCATTTTACATCATTCAAGTCCGTCATCCTGAATATCATCACACAGCAACACACGTCCTATGTTAAATCATCCATCCATGCATCCATTTTCTACTTGTTAAAGGTTAAATCAGCCTGATCATCCTTTTTTTTTTCTTCTTCAAAACAGTCATGTTATGAACCTATGCTGATGCCAGGTGACGTCCTAACAATGGAAAACTTGTTCTCAGCCAATTGTGTTGAATTATTATTGTAGGGCGACACGGTGGACCAGTGTTTAGCACTCTACACAGGTACTCCAGCATCCTGGTCACTCTAAAGCCCCCAAAGGTGTGAATGTGAGTGTGAACGGTCATCTGTCCCTCAGCTGGTGACTGGTCCAGGCTGGACCCTGACTTTCCAGCAAGCGGGGAGGATGAATGAATGAATATTCCTGTACGGGCATGTTCTCCCTTCTTCGGCATGATCTCTCTGAGATGCTGAGCTGGAAATGGATATGACGGTCAGTCTGCTCTCCGCTCCCGGTTTGGTTTTAAACGCTGCTAAAGAGTTGAAAAGTGGAGGAAATGTCAAACGGATGTAGCCACGTGTTTTTTGAGTCGTCCCTCTCGGTGTGTGTCCCTCGTCCTCCCAGGGGAAGCTGGTGAAGTACTTCAGCCGCCAGCTGTCCTGTAAGTGCAAAGTGGCCTTAGAGGAGCGAAGTGCTGAGCTGGAGGACTTCCCTCGCCTCGGCCACTGGTTCCGCATCGTCAACCTGAGGAAGGAGGTCACACAGGTGAGCCGTTACCGCTGACCAGACACACACACACACACACATACACACTCACAGAATCATGATGTACTTCCTTCTGAATGGGAAGAGAGAACATGTTGCCTGGTGTTCAGATCACTATAGATTAAATACATTTAGCTTCTTTCTAATTTTATTTTTGTTGTTACAGTTTTCATTTCACCTTTTCTTGTGCAAACAGATTATTTCCAAGTGCTTTGTGCTGCAGTTCCTCCAATGACCACTAGATGTCGACTAACTCAATCCATCAAAAGTTCACTTTCACATAAGCATTTACATTTTCAAACATAGGTATTTAAATGTGTATGAGTGTTGCAGCTGGTCATGAATCAGCACACACTGGAAAACGGTCGTAACAGCGACTGACATACAAATTTGAATGATAAACAAGCAGGATTGTTGAGAAAATTGTCCTAAATATATTTACATTTTAGCTATTTGTAAAAAAAAGTAACTAATAACTATAACTAATAATAATAATAATGGAATTATTCATTTGACATTCTAAACCTTCAGCACTGTATCCAGCTTTTTGTTTCAGATGTTCTGTTCCACTCAACACAAAGTAAACTCACTTAGCTGTGATTTGTGTACAAGACAAAAGTTAGTTTCATTGCAGTAACATTCCAGTAAAACCTACATTTGTTTGCATCGGAGGCCAATGATTCAACACGTGTTTGTGTGCTGAAGGAGATGAGCCCGGGCGAGGTGACTCTGGAGGGTTTGCTGGACATGAGTGAGGAGCAGGTGTGTGAGCTGCTGCAGAGGTTTGGGGCCAGTGAAGAGGAGTGTGCCCGACTCAACGCCTCCCTCTCCTGCCTGAGAAAGGCCCACCAGCTCGGTGAGCCTTCGTCTGCACAAAACCACGAGCACACTCAAATGGTCACTGTCGGTTTTATTTATTCAGAATTCAAGTTTGAAATAAGCTGCTGCGCAGGTAAATAAACAAATGTCAAAAATGTGTTTCTGTCAGAACGCCGTTCCACGAGAGAGGTGCAAACAGATCAGTTCTATGTTCATTCATTCATTTCAAATTTTGACGTTCACAACAACTTTTTTGTTTTCCTAAAAAAAAAAATTTCAGTCTTCAACTTAATTTTCTGAGGTTACACAAACATGGAGTCATATGCTCAGAGCCAGCAGCACCCTGTGTACTTTGAATGTTCCTGAACACACCACTTTTACTTTTAAACCTGTGTATTATAATATCATAGCCTATGGTCTGAAACATGATTTAAAGTGGGGAAAAAACAGCCAATATACGGATTTTATTTAAACATAGTTACATAATGTGAAATGAAGGATGCTAAAAAAAACAAACAAAAAAAAACATGAAGATGAAACCGTACGTAAACTGTAGTTTAACTGACACACACACACACACGCGCGCACACACACACAGAAGTGTTACTTTTGGGGTGGTAATGTGTGTCTGTCTCCGTCATCTTCACGTCGTCTAATCTAGTCGACACTGCTGCAAAGATAGTAGAGCAAATCCTCATTTCCACGTTTGCACACAAGGGGGCGACGCTGACTGTCATCGATTCTCTATGTCTGGGGTGACATACTTTGTAATGACACAGGAAGTCCAGAAGGGGGCAGTAAAACATCACAAAAACGGAGGTGTTGAGTCTCCAAACAACCGTTCACACACGCACGAACACACAGGTACACAGGTACTGGTAAACAATTAAGCAGATTAACTTGATGCCATTTTTTCGTTGTCTGTGCTCTCAGCAGGACTGTGCTTCATTAAAAGAGAATTAGCGGAGGTGTAATTTCAAAACATGGTATTTTGTTATAAATAAAGAAAGATGAGATGTTGCAGGTATTCAACAAAAAAAAAAAAAACACCTTCTTCTCTCACTCCTCTACCCCCAACCCCCTCCCCGTCGGTGATGTTGAGTCCATCTGTGAGAACTGATGGTCCCTAAGAGGTGAACGTAGAAATTCATGTTTTTAGTTTTGACATTTGACTATTATTGTTGATTTAAATAAGATTAAATCAAATTTGATAAATAAAATGTTAAAAATAACATTAAATAGAGACACAGTGTGCATCAGAGTTAGTTCAAATCCTGTGGACAAAGAAAAAGCAGACTTTGTCATTTGGAAGCAGATTCACACTTAACATTTTACCTGGTGACATTTTAACATATTTATTTATTTAGAAAGTTTGTTATTCCATAACTTCTAATGATTTTTCCAAATTTTCCACTAAAAAAAACAACCGAGTGACTGGTGTGTGAACATCAGCCTCCTCCTCTTGTCTTGGTGTCGGTCGGACAGAGAAGAGAGATCAGACTACATTGTTAATGTGAAACGGGATCATCGGCAAACAGTTGATATATATATAACATATGATTATGTTATATGATATGTTAACCCCTTCACCCCTACACCCTTCTTTCCCTCTTCTGCTTCTGGCTGCGCGGAGCCGCTAACGGCCACGCCCAGGTGGAGCTGAGAGATGTGTGAGCGGTGGGACGCCGAGGAACGCGTTTGCACTCCTTTTCCTTTGGAGAGGAAGATGTTGTCGTAGCTTTTGGACCAATGCACAACGTGTGTGTCTGTGGCAGCTCGTCAGCACCAGACCACGTATACACTCAGGAAGTAGTTCCCAAGGGTCACGTAGCCCCTTGAGATTTAGTTGAATTTTATTCAGTACTTTAACCCTCTTGTCTGATCAGGACAAAATGCCAATTTTCATCTTTCATTTCTTGATATTTTCACAGTGGTTTGGGTTACTGCCTTTCTGTGTTATTTTGAGCTATTTTTTTGGTCATAGGACCCTATATACTGACATTTAAAGGGGTTAAAAGTCTGAAATCAATTGAATATTTGGTACGTATCATCAGTGGACAAGTAGAATAGAAGGTTTATGCAAAAAGAAAATATGAATGTACACTATTTTTAGATAGAGGGTCAAGGCAGCTGAGAGAGAAATGGAGAATGCATATTCACATATTTTTAACATTTTTTTTATAATATACATTTAAATATATATATATATATATATGTATAAACCTGGGGCCTTTTGCAAATCTATGTGCTGTACCACCTTCACGCAAGTTCATGAGTCACAGTATGGTCACAGTGTGTGTGTGTGTGTGTGTGTGTGTGTGTGTGTGTGTGTGTGTGTGTGTGTATATAATGCCCCTTTCTGCCAATTTAACGTAATTCCCTGTGACTCAGTTGCAGCTTATCTATCACATGAGTGGAGAAACAAGAAGCCGTAATAGCTGAATATATGTTGTTCTGCAGTTTAATGGTGTAGGAAGGAAACTAATGCAAGTTAATAGAATTTTTTCTCGACAGGCTCTTGGGATTTCAGTCCAGGAGGTGCAATGAGGAAGGATGAGTCATAGAATTCAGAGGCAGCCAGTCGTCGGTTCTCTGTGCCGCAATCCACACACACATTATTCAGCCAGCTTCTCTGGCTTCTCCACACACACACACACACACACACACACGCATGCACACAAACTGCGAGGAAACATTTCACATTTCATGTTTCTCGAGTCCCCCTGTTTATCTGGCTAATAGTGTTGATCTTTGCTTTGCACACAGAGTCTCCTCTGCACCTCGTTGAAAGCCTCCAGGAGCGTCCCTGTGCTCTGCCCCGTGACAGTTCTACACACACATAAACACCTCATTAGCTTGAAATGCCATTAGAAAAAGAAAAAGGATGATGACAGGGAGGTGGAGAATTTCTCTGTGGAAGTGGAATCGGAGGAGGAGGCAGATGCAACAATGAGAGAAAATGAGGGTGGGGAGGGAGCGGTGACGCCAGGAGGTCACGTCAAGAAGAAAAGAGCAGATGCTTCCTGAGTGGTTTAACTGACTGACACCCCTGGGTGCTCCGTCTTAGCTGCAAGCTAACCAGCACAGTTAAACTTTGAGGCCTCCCCCCCACCGCCCCCACACACACACACACCACACCACTTCCACCGCAGCATCAACCCAGAGTGAAAGGTGGCGCTCCGTCGACCTGTCGCAGCCACTGTCCTTTGGCCACATCCCGTTTACAGTGGCGGTAAAATAGACCAGTGGCATTTCAGTGCCATTTAGCCCAAAGTGGCAACACGTCTACAGGTGATTATTCCAATTATGATGGCGTCATCAGCTCTTCTGCAAACCTCAAACCGCACCGTTTGTTAAGACGGCTCCATCAGTGGTGGAGGGATGTACGCTGGAGGCAAATCGATCATCGATGCTCTGTGTGCTTTGTTAATCTGAGATGTCGAGTTTGCTCGCTGTCATAGGTGTGCGTGTGTGTGTGCGTGTGTGTGTGCGTGTCTCCGTCCATGAACCAGGACCCTATCATCGGCGTGTGAGCGACATTCTACGTGAAGATATTCTGGTATGAATAAGAAAAAAAAAAAAAACGCAGATGTGCTGCGATGGTCAAAGGTCATGATGGAAAAGTGAAAGAAAAAAAATAAAGGAACCAATACAAAATAAGTGAAAAGTAAGATGACTGTGTAGCTGGCGTGTCGTTAATCGTCCTTTATTGAATGGTGAATCCATCCTGGTTCCTGCCTGCACGCGTCAGCTCAGAAGCAGTCATCAGTGACATGATATTTATTCATTTATTGTATATTTATTTGCCGTGCAGGACCAGTTGCTAGGTAACAGTTGCAGACAGGTTCAAACTTAACCCTCTACTGTCCCAGAGGGGAAAAAAAAATACATCCTATATCAGAAGAATGAGTGGCGAGACGTCGTCGAGCAAACCACAAGTGTAGTTGACTAAGGCTGAAGCCAGCATGACGACGGAGACCTTCACAGACACGTCCTGTATTCATCCAACTGACATCCAGGGAGGTGAGATGAGATATGACCATGAGACAACTTCTATGTACGGTTCATAAAAGCAGAAATAAGATAAAGATCATCAGAGAAATGTGCAATCAGCAGCAGAATGGAGATTGTTTTTTTGTTTTTGTTTTTTTAATAAAAATGAAATCGACCCGAGCCTCTGTCCTTCTGAAATGTCTGTTCAGACATTTTATTGCCATGGACCCTCGCGCTGACCCTTATTTGAAGGGATTCTCCCCACCAGTCCCCCTCACATAGAGAGATATTTGGGTCAAGGCTACATTCCAAAAACTTTTACAAACACAAGAACATCTGGTTCCGTGTGACGAAGCCTCTGTGTGGTTTTAAATCATCTCCAGTATCTTCGTGTTTTACTTTTTTTTTGTGTTTAGCAAGGTTAGGAAGATTTCAAGCATATTGACATGAGTTCTTGGAAAAAAGTGGAAATTCCCTGGAAATGAGCTTTATTGGAAAAGAGCTTCAATTAATGTACAAAAATAAAAGTTAAAATGAAATCCCATATTCTATCTGCAGCCTGTGGCGAGCTGATGACCCCATAAGACTTCATCTCATTCGGACGGATGTTTCAGTTGAGCTCATGTGAAACAAGAAGCTGTGCCCCTATGTTGCTGAAGTAGTTGCTAAGATACAAGCGTGCTTGACGAACTGACTCATTACTGGAGGCATTCATGAGTGTGATTCATGTTCAGCAGGAGAAAAGTTCCACCAAGGTGTCGCTTTAATAAGGGCTGTCAAAGTAAAGCAAAGCGGCTGCGTGAAAGAATGTCATTGGCAAAGTGTCGCATTTAAAAGGGAATTGCTTTAAAATGTTTTGACACGTTTGTCCCCGGTTCTAATTTGACAATATTTCACCCTGGATCCTGATGAACAGGTCAAAAGGCAGTCGGCCCATGTTTAAGTCAGACATGGTGGTGTGAGCTCCTCACTGGCCCCAGATGACCTTCTTACCACCTCACATGTATAGATAACAACTTAAGTACCTGATGTAATAAAGGAGGCGAGATTAGGAATGTGCACTCTACTTTTCTGCCACTTCTGGACCCTCTCGGCCTTTCTGCATCTCGACGGTGTGTCTGAGGGGCGTTAAACGCGAGGAGATGTGGACCTTGTATGTGAGCAAAGAAGCTCTGAGTAACAGTAACAACGTTACTCAGGAGACGTGACTTACTCATTTCTTGAAACTTCACCAGTACGAAATAAAATACAATGTGAATTCAGCTACACACCTGTAAAGTTTTGTGATGATGACACGCACATACACACACACACACACGGTGAGAATAGAAGAAACACAACATTCACACGCTGTCTAATTAAATACAATTACTATGACCAGCTGTCACAGTTACCACTTCACATTTTCTACTTCCACTATGTGCAGAAAATCAACATCCAGGAGCTAAAAAAACAAACAAAACCAGCACGTTTCCATGCCAACACCTGGTTTACTAATCAGAAGCGTTCAGTTCCAGAGGAGGAACAAAGCAGTGACTTCTGTGATCTTTGCACCAGACATTTCGTTGGTTTGATCGGTTGATTCGGTACATCAATACGCCTTTATTTCTCCATGAATGTGATTCGACATGGTGCAAAAGTCAGACTTGTCACAGGAAACGGACATGTGAACATGTAAAAGTAACACAAAAACATCTTTGGAACTTACTGTAAGGGAATAAACGTGCATTTGCACTTGTATGTATGGTGATTCAGCTGTTCATCCACATCTGAGAGCTGTTTTTTTATGTTGGGGCTGTGGGGGTCCTGTTAGCAACCGTCATTCACTGATTTGTTGCAGTAACACACCTCCAACAGTAGAGGGTGCTACAACTTCCACCTAAGTACTTTGCCTCTGTAAAACCGAAACTTCATCACTATGTTAGATTTTGTTCACCACCACACTCGTGAACATATATAAACTTTCAGCACAGGTTGTTTTGAAAAATAAAACTGACGAGCATTGCGTCAAGGTGACAAAACTTTTTTTTTTTTTTCCTGTAAGGCCGCTGGAAATTCCTGTGTATTATTTAGTCCCTTGTGTCTTTCCAACCATGTTCCCCTGCATTTGTTGTTCCTCGCGGCCTTTCTTCTTCATTTCAGAATAGAAAATGGCTAATGGCAGTGTCTTTTTTTTTCTTTTTTAAATTCCAGCGGGACCTTTTCTGGGAGATATTATTCATGGTTCATTTGATGTTGCTGTTGATATTGTGTTTGAAGTGTTTTTGACGCCTATAGTTCCTTAGAGACAAAGTCGCACGCAAAGGAAAATAATGACACATGGACGACACGAAAAATGAAACGCAGGGTTTGTTTTCATGACGGTGACTCAGCGGTCCGTAGCAGTTCTGAAGACCGTCGGTGTCAGTTTGGCCCAAATTAGGTCATGGATGAGCTACGGTATGTTGAGATGACCCGAGGATCGATTCCTCCAACAGTTTTTGTTTTGCCGGCTGGTGTGACAGCAAATAGAAACACAACGTTTAGAAACTAAATACATATCAGTAAACCCATTGTCTTTTTTGTTTCTCTCTCAAGAACAACTTGAGGAGGATAAATTGCACAGTAACGAAGGTAAGATACTGTTTGGAAACTCCGGTTTTGGCTGCTTGTCCTTCACGCTCAACTAAAGGTGTCTTGTGTTTTCACTCATGCAGCCCCTTTCCTGTTCTGTTGGTGCACTCCTCCATTGCTCTCACTCTTCTGCTCACTTCATTCATGCTTAATTTGTTGAGCGGAGTCAAACAGTCCTGTCTCTAACTCATACTTTTGACCTTAATAATTCACACACTCACGTTTGGTCCTGAACGTTCACCTGCTGAAACCATGGCTTTCGGTGAAAGTGTCAACATTTGCTAATGAAACTGTATGGGAATCCATCAAACTATCTCCAGACAGGTCGGCCTCTTGAATGGGAACAGTTGGGGTCTTTTTTTTTTGGACATGCTACTCAGTTCCATTTACCTCCATCTTATGAAGGTGTTTATTTAGAGAAACCTGGGTGAATATGACACTCCACGTGACTTTTTAATAAAGTGGGGAAATGGACTCTATGATTTCATGCAGTTTGTTTTTTTTTTTTTTTTAAATCCATCTTCACCTTAGGAAGCCAGACAAAGCAGGAATGGTCCATCCAATGGCCGACCTCGGAGTCGGGGAAAGAAAACACTCCAGTGTGCCAGCCAGAGGCCAGTCAGTGGATCCGGTTCCAGCTTTCTCAAAGCCCCAAAGTCCAGTCCAAGTACAACCAGCACATGTGCCACAGCCCCCAGGCGCTGGTCCCCCCTTTGTACGCAGATCGACTTACTGTCGACAGCCCTGCCACTGGGCTCTTCCCTCCTTTGGACTCTGGTCATCGCTCCCTGCCCCCGTCACCCCGCCAGAGGCATTTTGGCCACACGCCACCTCGGACTCCCTTGGTGTTCAACACCATGACCCCACCTGGCACTCCCCCTATGCGACGAAGGAACAAAGTGAAGGCGCCGGGTACGCCCCCTCCACCAAGCCGCAAGCTAATCCATCTGCTGCCGGGGTTCACCGCCCTGCACCGCAGCAAGTCCCACGAGTTCCAGCTGGGGAACCGCTTGGAGGACACGCAGACACCAAAGTAAGTGTTTCTCTGTTGTGTACTGTTGCAGTTGTGACCACTGCGTGTACATTCAACAGCAACGGTGCATTTTCTGCCTTGGGTTCTTACCAAAAGTACAATCTACTACTAGATCCTCTTCCAATGAATGAATCCAATGAAATAATTTGTGAATACAGCATACACCTAAAATCACACGCTGGGGTGGCATTATTCTGGCATATTGTGAAATTCTGACTCAGCACTGGTCAGTCGGGCTTGACGGCCTGTCTGAGGACATACATTCCCTCTTTCCTTTTCACTTCACTTCCTTTCACCAGTTCTTTTTTTTTTTTTTAAATGAGGACATAACTTCCCTCAGCCCAATCAAGGAGGACATCATTGCCCATAAAGAACCGACAGTCTGTCGGTAGAGATAAGAGGCCCGGGGGCTGAGTTCCAGACCGGTCATGCTTGTGTCTGGTGCTATGCTGATCAGATTTTGTGACGGACATGGTCCACCACTCCTGGGTAATCAGGAACCAGAGTCAGCCTCGAGAGACCTGCACTCAGTTTGATAATGCCATTAGATGACAGCGCCCTATCACCACTACACTTGGTAAGCTAATAGGCATCTGGGTTGTTTTTTAAAACGTGCTTCACTCTGGGCCGAGCTACGTCCACACATGTCCCTCCACGTGTGCATCTGCATGACGAGAAGTAGATCATAGCTGCAGCGAATGGGCTCAAACGGCATTAGAGAATTGATTACCGGTCCCCGAGCGCTGATAGACTGCGGCCTGAGAGGTGAACAGCTCTAATCAATGGCCAGTGTGTGCCTGGAAATGTCGCAGCTTATGCAGACAGAGAGATCTGCTGGCTTCTGTGACAGCCGAGCACCGCCGAGAATGCATCCTAATTGGAGGACGGTGCAGCGAAGCGTCGCGTTGGTGCTTCAGCTCTGGCACTCGGACTCGTTTGTTAAAGCTTGTTTGTGTTTGTTTGTTTTCCAAAAGGAAACACCCAAAGTCCACGCTTTCAAAGTACTTCAGTTCCATCCAGCCTGCGCTAACATGACAACCCGTCTTCTTGTTGTATGACTTTGTCACAGTTTTACTGAATGGTTTCCTATCATTTCCCTCGTCACAACCCATACTTCGGATTATTCAGGAATTTAATTAGCTCATCTTGCACCTCAGGTCCTCATGTTCTCTTACCTAATTGCCTGGCCTCTGACCCCAAGAGACATTTTTCTAACTTCATCTGGAGATTTGACCTAATGTCTCATTACCAACAGTCAGTGTATATATATATTGTATATGCATGAACACCGGACCCCCATTGATACCGCGTTGATGGGACACCGAGGTTTGTGTTTACCACCAATAGATTCACAGGTGGGTTTGCTGCAACTCTTGGTGCATTAAGTTGTGTCTCTAAATTTAATGAAAACCTTGAACCTGTTGCGATTCGTAACATGAATTCCCGACCGCGCGACACTGCACGGCAGCACGCGTTGGTACGGCTCCAGCTGGTGCGTCAGAAAACATTCTCACCAGATAGATTATAGTTTCTCGCAATATCTTAAAGGCTGAGGCTCTAATCGCCTTAGCTCAGCGTTGCCACCGACGAGGAGCCGTCTTTATGGAGCTCGGCTGCCGCTTCATTTCCATTTCAATCAAAAACACATTACTGTCAGTATTAAAACCAAGTATCAGGAAGAAAATAAGGAACGGCGTTATAGCAGGGCAATAAGCTGAGCTGAAGGAGATGTCTCTGATTAAAGAAACACACGCGGTCAACAAATTCCTCTG
This sequence comes from Aeoliscus strigatus, assembly GCA_901007665.1. NCBI lineage: Eukaryota > Metazoa > Chordata > Actinopteri > Syngnathiformes > Centriscidae > Aeoliscus > Aeoliscus strigatus. Next base: position 131,204 of record CAAKHB010000530.1, read on the forward strand.
GGTGTCTTTCCTGGAGGACGTTTGTCTTGGACGGGGTTAAAGTTCGTTTCCGTCAAGGATCAATACGGCGCAGATCTCGCTGTTTGTTCTGGCGTGACGACCCAACATGTGGTTGAGCTGTGAAAATGTCATCGTGAACTTTACGTGACATGACTGATTATGTCCACTGGGGAAAATCAATGTTGAAATTCCAAGCGACACACCAATGTTCGGTCCGGGAGAGGACTCGGACGCGTTTGTACGTCAGCTTTGGCAAACGGCGTGTATTTTGTGTATTTTACCTTGATAATGACATCATTTATAATTAATTACAATTACAAATAATAATTATCATTTTTTATCATTGTTATTATTGTGATTAAAGGACAAGATCAAGTTTGTCTACTAGTTCTTCATTCAGGAGGGAGGTGTGTACGCTGGTCTGGACAGAGAAGGCCGATGGAAACCAGCGTTCATCCAGAGTCATGGGTGCCCATGGGGAGCAGCTTTGTCCATCCAAATTCCAGAGAACAGAGACCAGACGCTGATCGGTGCCATGACATGATGGCAAATCCTCAGCAAGACAAACAAATGTGAGGAAAGATGAAGATGTCAGTGATGACGCCCACCGCTCCTCATGTTTACTCATTTGACTTTGAAATGTGAGAACCAATTACCTCTGTCAGTCAGCTGCTTCCCACCCACCCTCACAGCGATCTGCTGCTTATTTAATTGTCTCTTTTTCTGTCTGTCCTCGAGTCGCCATAGCTAACAGTAATATACACTGGTAGTCCAGTCCTAGATCAGACATGAATGTCATTGGAAGCTGATTAAAATAGATATAAAATAGCACCTAAAGAGAAATCACCATCTTCAGTAATGGTTCTCAACTGATCGGCCTATGCATGTGTCTGTCAGACAGCAATGAAACAAAACGCCTTTAAATGTTTCTTTAAATTCAGTTTATCAGTCACTCCTGACATCAGGATGAGTTCTACAGAGTTTTCCTCATTTCCGGATGAACAGGATGAACAAACGCAGGGCTTTCACTCAACCTGCCTTCAGAAACAGGCTGGGATGTTTAACGACTAGAGATGATCCAACAATAACGATCGTCACCCACAAGTCTATTATTATATTATTATCATATATATTATAATTTATATGATTTTTTATTCATCATTTTTTTTTGTTTTTGCACTAACACAGCTATTCACTTGCCGCCAACACATACGCCAGTGTCATCGTCCCTGATGGCCTCTGATAAACTGGACTGCATATTTTTCAATGTCTGCTGTTATTAATGTTGTAAAAAGTTCAAAATATAATGGAAAAAAAACAAAAACAAAAAAAAAACTTCTTGATGTGCAATGTACTGATCAGACAGCTGGTACGTGACGAGACATTAACAGCGTCACAACATGCGCATTGGATGAGAACGACTGACTCTCCTCTTTGATTTACTTCAAAAAGCACGAGCACGCCTGATTCCAGCACCACTTCAGCTTTAATTTCCAGGCAGGAGCGCAACAGCAGTTCCATTTTGCTCATGTTGCAGCCGTTCTCACTTACTCTCGTTTTTATTCCTCAACATCTCCCATCTTCTTCCTCCTCCTCCTCTTCTCTCTCTCTCTCTCTCTCTCTTTGCCCTTTTCAGAGCGGAGAGGCTCTCTGGGCGGGAGTGTCAATTAATGAACCGCGTTGTCTATGTTAATGAGTAGTAACATGCGTTCGTGGTAAAGGCCAAGTGAGTTTTCAGTCTGTCACGGTCCCTCTTGGTACGTCACAGCGATCGTTGTGGAAAGTAGGGGGTGTTTGCCCCCCCCCCCCCACTCCCACCTCTCGTCTTGCCTTCACCACGCCGGTGAAAACGGTAACATCATCTTACGTGACGCCACCTCATGAGCGCTTCACAGCTTCTTGAATGTGAAGCGCTTGCTTATTGAATGGGATGTTTGCTAATAAATCACATGGCGCTGGCGCTTGCCGTCATTCACCCTTTGCGTCTATCGGGGGTAATTCTACCGTGCCGTACTCAGGGGAAGCAAATTTGCATCGATTCCGTGACTAATTTGGCTGTTTGCTTTCATGGAGTCGGTGTACACTACACATCATACATTCCTCTTCCCCCCTCTTACGTCCCCCCTTGCTCACTCTGTTTCCTTTCCCTTCTCCCGTCACCCCTCTCATCATGCACGTCTTTTGAGAATCTGTCAATGTGTTATTTCACCATCATCCGCAACATTTACTCAGTTCAGCTGGAAAAGTACATTTATTATGACGTGACGTGAGCCACCTCTCTGAGAACTTGCCTGAAAGGTCGCCATACCTTCAACGTTCAATCTACTGACATTCACAACACACAAAGGAATCAGCTGTACGCCCCCGTTGAGAAAAGAACATGTTTGCATTCTTCTTTCAGCAGACGTCAGACATCAGGTCAAGACCCATTTGGCTCTGACGTCGGTATTTAACAAGGGTTTTGTGACTGACATTTGTCACTGGACTTTACCGCAGGAAGGACGATGGCAGCAAATTCTCATTTGTAACCCATTTAATTCAATTGAATTCGATTTTTTTAAACTCTTCTATTCATTTTAATTATACCCCCAAATTTTAATTGTGTTTTTCAATGATACCTTTCCGTTTTTTGCTTTTGTGATGGTTTTATATTCTCCTCAGAGCAGATTAATTTGGTTTTAGGTAAAAAAAAACCAACAAAAAAAGGCTGTTTGAAGTCTTGTAAGCTGTTGTTTGTTGTTGATGACCCTCATGTAGTTTAATGTACTTCGTTCATTCAGCGTGACTCTGTACTCAGAGGGCTAATTCTCTCTCAGGATGAAAGGCTCATTTAGTCATGTCTTCTAATCTTGCGTTTGAAACGAAGCCGAAACATTTAAGAAGGATGTCAATCATTTCAAGTCGTTCATCAGCGTTTTACCACGCGTCTATCTGTTACACGATTTTTGTCATGCACCTTTAAAGAGGTGTAAAAAAAGAGGAGCTATCCGTCTGCCTCTGCTCAGGTCACTCAGACTTCCACATTAGCCTGCAACCTTTGACCTGCTGGATTATTGGTCCCACGTGTTCTGCAGCATGGACTTCCAGCACGCACTGCACGCAGCTGTGCACGTTGGCGTGCAAAGATAATGTATGTGTGTGTGTGTGTGGGGGGGGCAGTGGGCAAGAAATGTGTGTGTGTGTGTGTGTCTTTTCTCTGCGGACGAAAGCTCATCCATGTTAATCAGGGCTTTGGCCCCGCTGCCGTTAATGACAACTCAGGTGA